>BQNB010025102.1:4098-60015 GCA_026074375.1 Tanacetum coccineum
AAACTATTAATATGAGCATGAGGATTTTCATTTTCTAAACCATGAAACGGGTTCGCTTGAACCAATTGAAGCAAATTAGTTTTGATCTCAAAATGATCGGCATTGATCTCGGGTAAAACAATAGCTTCTCCGTAACCCTCGGTGGGTGCACGGAGTAATTCCTCCATAGTTCGATCCGCCATCGCAACTATGGTTTGTCCGGGAATTGGCTCTTCTAAATTACAAGGTTTAACAACAACCGTAAGGGTTTGTTGTTGTTGACGATGGTTACGGTTACGAGTTTGCGAGCGAGTGCGCATGAACTTAAAAAGAAAAAATCAAAAAGAAAAAATATAAAATTAAAAGAAAAATTTTACACTAATTTTTTCTTGAAAAATTTTAACGATTACATGAAAGAGACTTAAACCAGATAATCAACTACTTCACGGTAGCTCTTAAAAATTGCTTTTTAAGGTGATCCGTATTTCGTAGAGACACAAATGGCAAGTGTTAAATCTTTGGTTCGATTTGGGAACTTTTCAAGTTCACCGGAACTTATTTATGTAATACCTCAATGGAAGGTATTATATGTTGGTGTTCGATTACCAACTTTGTTTATTTAATTTCTTTTTTAAAGGAAAATTTTTTATATTTTTGATTTTTTATATGTTTTTTTTTATATATGATAGCTATATTAGAAAGAAAAGAAAAATATATTTTTTTTATATTTTATGATTTTTTTTGGATTCTTTTGAAATTTTTTAACAAAAATGAAACTTTCGAGGACGAAAGGATCTTCAAATCTTATCAACAAATACAAAACGAGAGATTCGTTAACTCAAGTCCCCGGCAGCGGCGCCAAAAATTGATACGCCTATAATATACACTAATAATATATATCTTAATAAGAGCAATTAAGAAAATTTCCTAACGAAAATTCACTCTTTAAAAAATATATATAATATATAGTATACGTATCTTTACCGGAAAGTATGATTTCTCGAGTCGTTTTCTCAATGATTTGAGAAATTGAAACCTCGCTTGATATTGGATATTGATTTGAATAAGCCCTCAAATGAGCTTATTTAGCTACGGCTCTTTATAGAAAAGGGAAATGAAAATGTGTATAAGTATTAACTTGTGTATGATATGGATGGATGAGCTAATGTAACAAATTGGTTAAGGCGTTTGTGTTGGGTTTTTTTTATAACTATAATTAAAAAAAAGATATGAATTTTCTAAGATTTAATACTAATTAAAAGCTTAAAAATAATAAAAATGCTAAAAATATAAACCCTAAAAAATTTATAAAAATTGTACTAGAAAACGAAAAAGTGCAGAAATTTATGAAAAATAAAAGCCCTAATTTTTACTTTTTTATTAAACTTTAATTAAACTAATTAAAAACTAAACCAAACTAATTAATTAAAATTATTAAACTAACAAAAACTTAACTGAGGACTAATGTAGTTAGTCCTTAAAGGACTAACAGTGAAAACAAAAGGACAAACGGGGAACTAACTGAGTTAATCTACAAATTAGAAAGTTACAAAACCTACCCTGAGGCTTAGCCCGTTTACAAGCTAAGTCCTTTCTTAAGCTTAAAAATGAGGTGACTTTTAAAAAGTGCTTTTCAGAAGAAACTCTAAAGAGCAAAGTTGTAGAATAAGCTGGGGTGAACAAAATTAACAAAAGCACTATGGGCTGATACCCACTGATAAGCTCAAAAATAGCTTATCAATAAGCTGACCTCAGAAAGGAGGTGATTTCTTTTGGTTTTACTAATTAAGCTATAAAAAGCTCATTTTAAGCTCAAAATGAAAAAGGAAAGGTGTTCTATACAGCTTGGTAATTGCTTAAACTAAATGAGAAAAGAAAATATAGTTTAAAACACTTAATGATAGCTGAAATTGAAGAGCTAAGTAGCAAACTCAGAAATTAAAAAGATAAGCACAAAATTCATTTAAGCTAAAAGGCACAAAAAGCAAAACTAGATTTTAAGCTTTTGAGGACTTATTAAACTACTTATTAACTATCTATTTAAGTAATAAAATCAACTACCTTAAGCTAGGATTCTCAATTTAGAAAACTGCTTAACTAACCTACTGTTTTTGGCTTTTTTGACTGAATAAGTGACTTTTATAAGCTAAATTAAGCTAACAAATTTAAGATGAAATGGAAAATAAGCAATTCCCTAACTAAAACTACTAGAAGACTATGTTGTTCCTAAACTCAGCTTCTAATTCCTAAAGAGGCAATCTAAAATGAAGCTCAAAAATCAGCAGTACCTTCACTTGAAGGTGCTGCTGATGCAATTGGTAGACAAGCAAGGGCTTGTGCAGGCAAACCTATGGTGCACCCACACTTTAAACACTCCTATTGAGTGATAATAAACACAAGCAAACTTAAAACAAGGTTTAATAAGCTAAGCTCAAGCTTATGACTAAATAGGAAAAGGAGTTAAGCTCCCCTGGTGCTAGAATGAGGAAATTAAGCCTCAAATTCATTTAAACTTAAAACTAACCATTGAAATCTTTTTAAAACTTATTATCTTATAAAAGCTCAGCTGACTAAAGTAATTTTACCAAATAATATTGACATTTGATGGTCAAACTTGCTTAAACCAAACACCCCTTTCAGAACTGAAAGTTTTGAGAAAAGCTTTTAAAATGAAATCTAATGATGAAAACTTATTACCCAGATGCTTAATAGCTTAAAACTAACTTAATTAACATGAATGAACAATTAAATAAGCAATAATCTAAGATTTAAGCTAATTTACTTCATATTTGGTTTTTTTAAGGATTTATAAGGACAGAAATGAAAACTTATGATCTAGGCTATGAATAACAAAAACAGATGAACTAATAAGATATATAAGCTAGTTAAAACACAAATAAGCACTAATAAGCAACTTTAATAAGCAAATAAACAGATCTAAGCTTTAGAAAGTGAATAGAAAATTATTTAAAGCAAAAATTTAAAGAGAAACTTACAAAGCCTCTAGCTAAACAAGAGGAACCAAATATGGCAGCTACAAGCTCCCTAGCTTATTAATAAGCTAGGGTATAAGTCCATGGGGATCCTTCCATTTTAGATCCCCCTTCCATAGCTTAAATCCTTTAAGTCCAAGGTAAGGTAAGGTTTTTTTTAAGCTGATTTTAAAGTAGTTTAAGTAAGATTAAGGTAAATTAAACTCAATTTCAGCTTATAGACTGAAAGAGCTTATTGAGTAGCTTATAGGGTAGTAATAAGAGATTTGAGAGGATTAAGAACTTGTATTTGAAAAACACTTTAAGAAAACTGGAAAGGGAATTATATTGATTACTTGAAAGGATTACAATGCTTAAAACTAAAATTACAATTGCTAAATAGGAAATTACATTTTAAAAGTAAATAAGCTAAAAATTATCTAACTAACTAGGTGTAAAAGATCATCCGTGTGAGTGTGAGCTGAGGCCTTTTTATAGGCTGCCAAAGAAGCTTCTAGGTCTGCCTTCTTGCCCACGCTCCTCTTAATCTCCACCTTTCATTCATCCAATCATTGGAGCTTAAATCTCATCCGTTTGATCAAATTGTGTGTGATAGAGGATTGCCAGCGTGTCATTCTTTGATGTGACATTGTGTTAGTTGTGTGAGTGAGTTTAGTGCAAAACCCACGTCCCTTGTGTGCCTTCTCCATTGATGACGTGGCCTCCTAGCTTGAGTGAGGTGCTTTGATCCTTTGATTTGACTAATCTGTCCTTGCAATCTTGTTAGTGAGCTCATGAATTGTCTTAATTGCCCATTGATTTTGATTTGCCCTTTGTTTTGACTGCTTGGTGAAACGGGAGAGACGAATGAACAGTGTTCGCGCCCATTTTTTTAACTGAAAGGTAATTCAGTTGGATCTTTAGGGTATTGACGATTTTAGTCCCTCTCATTCTTCTCTCCATTTCTAGTGTAAAATCATCTTTAAGAAATTGCAAGAATGGTCCCTGTGGTTTTTAAATAAGGGAACGGGCTAGGGTAATTGGACTTGGGTTAAAATGGTATCCGGGTATGGGATTTTAGGGCTTTGAAGGCCCATTAAGGTTTCTAGGGCCCAATAAGAGGTGAAGGACTATTTTTGGACTTTTCTAAAAGTTAAGGGGTTATTTTGAAACACTTTGGGTCTTGTTGACCAAGATTGACTGGAGTTGACTGTAGATTTGACTTTTTCTGGCTTTGGCTTCCGACTTCTGTTCACTCTTCCGTTCTCGTGTTCGTGCTCGCCCGTTTTTGACGGTTTTTTTGTGATTTTTGATATATCCGTTCCTGCACACACAAAACACAAATACAAACATATTGTTGCCATTTTTGGTCTGTTTTGGGTTTATTTGGGCTATTTTAAGCATAAATGGATATGTGTATTTTAGACTTATCACTAGTACTATAAGCTATTAGAATAAGCAAAAATTAAACACTTAGGATCATTAATAAGCTAGAAAATGACTAATGAAAAAGGCTAATTACACTAAAATCCTATTTTTTGGTTTTTTTTCAAGTTTCTTTCTAAAAGACTAAAGGGCTTAGTGCAGGCTTATAAATAAGCAAGTAAAAGCTGTTTTGACACCACAAAAAGCTTAAACAGATTAAGCTCACAATCCAATGTACTTATATTATGAATCTCAGACCTTTAATCAACCTTAATCTAACCTAAATTTGCAATTGAAAACTAGATTTTAAGTTTTGAAAATTAGACTAAAACACTAAGACATATTGTGACACTAATTCAGCTTACAAAAGTAATAACTAAACCAAACTATTTCTACTGCGTTTGAGCCTAAAACAAGCAGGAAACAACACCTATAAGCTCTTAGTCAAAATCTAAACAAATAAGCTTGATCATGAACTAGATTACCACATATTCAAACAATGGGTATATAAAACCTTGAAAAGCAACTTTAACCTTTAAAACTTATAAAAGCTGATTTATAAGCTTAGTTTAAGCTTATCAAACTTGGTTTAAAGGTCACAAGGCAATCAAACAGTACTAACCTAGGTTAGTACTACTTGTGCCAAACACCCCTTAATAAGTTTGAAAACATATTTAAGCTTAAAACAGTTTTAAATAAGTTGTAAAAAGCTAAAATAGATTAAGATCTAAGTATATTAAGAACTTATAAGCAAAGTTTAACCACAAATAAGCACTTATCACTAAACTAGAATATTAGACATATTTTTGGCTTTTTGAACAATTTTTATGAAAACTTTAAACTAAAGAGATGTAAACTAACAATAAGCACTAAATAACAATAAAAGATAATAATAAGCACAAATAAGCAATTCTAAACAGATAATAAGCACTAAATAAGCAATAAGCAGATTTAAGCTAAAATGAGTAAAGGAGAAGAGTACCTTGCCCTTTGCTCTAAACAAGGGCAAATAAGCTCTCAAGGAGCTGATCTACAAGCTCCAGCTCATTTTCATGAGCTGGTAAAGTCCAATAAGCCCTTCCCAATCTGGCTTATCTTCCATAATTAGAGCTGAGGTATTTTTGTGGTGAAATTTGAAGTGAATGCTTATTCAGTTAAGCTTTTTAAGGCTTAACTGAATGATAGCTAGCTTATATAGTAATTGAGAGCTTATAGAGATTATTATATTAAATTTGAGCTTATTTCAACCATACTTGCATTAAGAAAAAACATTGAATAAAACACGAATTAAACCAAACAAAATTTTATTGATAATCAAAAGTAAGCACAAGCTTTTAAATAGAAAATTACATTAAATTAAAGACAATAAGCTAAATTACTACTAAACTTAAGCTAAAACTACCCACTCCATCTGTGTGAGGAGCTCTTCTTATATAGTGCTCAGAGGAAGGATCCAGAACCCTAGGAGCATGTAAGCCTTCAATCCTAGCCTTCTAATCTTTTCCAATCCCCAAGCAATCATTTGGAGCCCTTAGATTATGTGCCACGCATCCATAGCCAATGGGAGAGTAGAGGATTGCTAGCGTGGCCGGCCAAAACGTCATTGCGTGCGTCATTGAGCTTCTAGAAGGAGAGGGGAGCGTGTGAGAGTGAGGATTTTACCCTACTTGTGATTTTGTTGATGGTGAAAGGAGAGAAAAAAGAGATGAACAGTAAATCTCATTTACCTATTTTTTTTGTTTGATATAAGTTTGACTGGGTCAAAGTTTGAGGACATGGGCTTTTATAAATTGGGCCAAGTTTAAACGAAATGGATTTGGACATTTATTTTATAAATGGATTAAAGGTTTTTAGGCTTTAAGGTTATACATTGTTAATGGGCTGACCCGACCCATTAAATGGGTACGGGTTGGACCATTTAAAGATGTATGCGCCTTCGGCTTCGGTTTTTTACGCTCTTTCTATTCCCGTGTCCGGTTTTTTCCGTTTTGCTTCGTTTTTTCCTTTTATGCAATATCTATTACCTGCAAGACACAATTCACAATACAAACGAATACAATGCATTTTTCTGTATTTATTGATCATTATTGGTCTTTTTAGCTCATTTTATTAGGCAAAAGGTATGTGTATTTAAGCACATACCAGTGACGGGCAATAGGATTAGGAAAAACAAACTAAGGAGTCGTGCATGATTAAGTGAGCGTGTTTGTTTACCTATACGAGTTTCCACATAGTTAGGTTAGATTAAAAGTAGTTTAGTAGTTAATTAGTTTAAAACAAACCCCCTTCAAACTTGAGATTTTACTTGCTTTCTTAAAAATATAAAAATACAAAAATAATCTTCTCTCAACCCTTAGACCTTAGTGACATTCGATTGGAGCCTACCCAAACTATCCCCTTAGAGAACAATAACAACCCCCAAGTCTTGCCTATAGTACGCTGCAACGATTAGGTACACAACCTAAGGGATTATAAAACTTCTATGTTACAATCTACGCACATCAAGTTTTTGGCGCCGCTGACGAGGAATAGTATAGGTTTCGGATTCAATTTAGCTTAGGTCTACTCACAAGATTCCTATCAAGTGAGAATTTTCTTTTCTTTTTAATTAGCTTTCTCGTAGTCTATCTTTTCTTTGTTCTCTTTGTTTTGTAAACTTTCTTTTTCGTCAACCACCATGGGAGACGAAAATCATATCCGCACTTTAGGAGATTATTCCCGACCTAGCCACGAGGGCTATCGAAACACCATTGAGCTCCCCGATGGGAACAATGTGGTGCCTCTCCAATTCGGCACCATCCGGTTGGTGTAAAACGGATGCTCATTCTACGGACTTCGGTCCGAAGACCCAAATCAACATCTTAAGGATGTTCTAAAACTTGTGGACTCACTGAACCTTGATGTTGCAAATAGGGAAAGGATGCGACTGCGTTTATTTCAATTTTCTCTTCGCGATCAAGCTAGCAATTGGCTTGAACATCTTCCCGCAAGATCCATATCCACTTGGGAGGATCTTACTACCCGTTTCCTTGCTCAATTCTTTCCATCGGGAATGACTGTTAAACTTCGAAATGACATCTTGATGTTCCAACAACACCAAGGTGAATCTCTTTCTGAAGCATGGACTCGTTTCAAGGACTTACTCCAAAAAGTCCCTCATTATGGCATCGATCTTTGGCTCAAAATCCAAATTTTCTATGATCATGTCTCTTTTCATCTTAAGTGTGAGATTAATCGCGCCGCCGACAGCAAGCTTCGCGATAAGAATGCCAAAGAATCTTGGTAAATCATATAAAATCTTGCTCTTTACGACCATGAGGGTTGGAATGATCCAAGAGACTTTGCTAAACCGGTCAAGGCGATTTCTTTACCTCAAAATACACCAAAAACGCCCGACCGATGACTTCTTGAGCTTGAGGATCAAATTAGATACTTGCTAAAAAGCCAAGAACGACACCTAAAAAAAGCTCAACGCATGTTCCTCAAGCATATGCTGAGGTGATTTCTTCAACCCCATGCTCACAGAACCTTAACGAGCCACTAAGGCAAAATTCTTTCACCTTTCAAAAAACGTGCCCATCCGGATCCCCAACACCAAACACTTGAACCTAGTTTCGAAGCCTGAGTACATGGTTACATGACAACACATACGAAAAGAATGGAGAGGTTAAAAAAAGTTATCTTTAAGAAAAGAGAGAAGATCAATGATAGAATGGCAGAAATGTTTGGACTTTTAAAAGAGCTTACAACAAGTAGGACTCCGGAAAAAGTGTTAGTTAGAGAGGAGGCTAGTAGTCCCATCACTAAGTGCGTTAACGCCATCTCCTTTGTCAAAATGATGAAATATAAGAGTATTGAAAACAACGAGATTGTCGATAAGAGCGTTATAGAACCTAGTGAATTGAATATAGTAGAGCCCATTAAGTTAGTTAATAACAAGGAAGAAATGGGAGATGGAACGATTGATGAGTCAGTTAGGAGTGTGAATGAGGAGCTCAATGGATAGGAAACGAAGGCGGAAATACTAGTGGAAATGCCTAAGTCACAACCCATAGGAAATTAACTTAAACATGAAATCAATGAGAAACTAATCGAGGGTCTTGTAGATAACCATAAGTACAACGATTCTCTGCTAGCAACACATTTAGGTAAGATGGATTATGAGACCTATAATTCATTACCCGCATGACCTATGTACAACGCAATTCTCAAGAAAAAGTTAGCTAAAAAAGATGACATGGAAGGCAATTGTATGATACTATGTAGCATAGGAAGATTATATCATGTAAATGCCTTAATTGACAATAGACTAACCAACACTAATTACTTATATATCTACCCCATAGGGATTGCTGAAGACGTGTTAATTAATATAGCTGGCTATGTGTACCTCGTAGATTTCGTGATCTTAAACATAGAGGAAGATGAGAACAAGCCCTTTATTTTAGGAACACCATTCTTAACCACAGCTAAGGCCAAAATTAGATTCGATAAGGGGATAATAACTCTAAAATCTGGCAAGAATAAGATAAAGTTCTTTAAGATCTTTGCGTCCCCTTGTAAAATCGAGAAAAAAACTAAGGAAGACATAGATCCCATAACCCGCACAAATATCGTGAGTAGGCAAATTTTGGAATGGGAGGAAAGAATCAAACTTCATCAAGAGAAAGAAATAGGATGTAACCAATGGAGAAGTAAAGTGTTTGACGATAAGTGTTATGTACTTGTGAATGAAGGATGTGATGTAAGTAACTAAGGAGGAGTCACGTAAGGCGTATGACTCCGAGTCTAGCTACATGACTCTTTAATAAATAAAAGCGCTTATTGGGAGGCAACCCAATCTTTTATTTTTATGCATTTTAGGTGTGTTGTGTGTTTTATTCTTTATTGTTTATATCTATATGTTTGAATTATATTTAATCATGCTTTGTTTTGTCTTTAACCTCATCTTAATTGCAATCAAAGGTATTTTGCATTAAATAAGTGTAGGGGGAAATATCTGGTTCTTAAGAACCTTTTTAAACATGTAAAATAAATAGTTTAGTTTAATTCGCGTCTTGTGTGTCGTATGTTTGTTTTGAGTCATATGATTGTGCTAATCGTTTTTGTGGTTTATGCAGTAAATTTTTACATGAAATAATTAATAGGATATTTGTGCAGAATTCTTTCCAAGAAACAAAGAAAAAATTTATTTACATTTCATGGATTGGAGACGGCGTCAGGAATTATTTCTGACGGCGTCGCCAGCCCAACTACAGTAAATTTCGTATTTTCTTTACTTTTTGAAATAGTAATTTTGTGTAATTTCCAGAATTTTTAATTTTCCCATTCTTTGCAGAAAACCACAATTACATTAGTACATTCATCATATCATTATTGCTTTCGTAGTGTCTAAACCGTATAAACAAGGGTTGTGTATTATTATCCCGTAGAACTTTACGCGTGGTGTGGTTGTTTCTTGTCTCTGATTTGCAGGTTATATTTGATAAGGAGAAGCCCAAAGTTCTTTGGATTTTCACGTGGACGATTCTTGAATGACGATTTAGCCGGTTTATCTTGTTTCTTTTCCAATATTCAGCAAAACCAGAGGAGTACTAGTTTCTTTTGCTTTTTCTTACTTTTCCTTTATTCGTTTTTTGGGTACTTGTAGAACATTAGGGACAATGTTCAAAATAAGTGTAGGGGGAATAGTATGAAATGACTATTGATCTATATCCATATTTAACATGTATCTGTAACAAAAGGATAGAACTGACTGAATCCATAACAGTCTGAGTTGTTTTTCTAAAAACTGCAAACTCAGTTATTTTTGGGAGCATTAACGATGTTGCTAGACTATTTGTCAATGTTAGTATGTTATATAATATGAATGAGACATTCGCAAGTAAGAGTTGTTGGTTTGTGCTCATGTCATAGGAATATGTATACGGCTAGAAATATGTGAGCCTACGGGGTCACACACGTTATACATTTAGGTATCATTCTATTAATGTTAATAATAATATAATTGTATATTTATTATTTATATTAATATATGATTTAACGAATAAACACTAACGGTCGTTAATTAGTTAATTAATTGTAACTAACTAATAAGGCTTTTTAATTTATGGATAATTAAATGTAATTAACCATAAATAATTAAAAAGGTCAAAAAGTTAACCCCAAGGGGTGGGGACTTTGGTTCGACCGGCCTAAGGGATCCAAGGGGGTTGGATTGGGCTTTAAGCTATCTTTTCCTACAAGGAATGTAATTTAGGTAAAACCTAAATTAATCCCTATATAAGGAGGATCCTAGAGCTCATAATTCTCATCCTTTCCCTCCCTTCTCCTTGTGTTCGATCGCAGAAAGAAACCCAAAAGGGTTTTCTTATTTTGTTTTATTATTGTTTACATATTCGTTAGTCAAGAACTAGCATTCGGGTGATACTGCTTGACGTGTAGTGTATGAACCGCGTGGAGGTTACTTACTTTAGTAACTTGGAGTAGTTTTCGGTAAAGCACGTTTATTACACACGTGCGTGTACTTCAAGAATCTTGCGTACGTCACTAGCTTGATTGCTAACGATATATTTCCTTATTTATGGTTTTATGTGTTAATTATTTATGCTATATGAATAATATCCGTTGTGTAGCTCATAGAATATTATGTGTAATATTATGGTTATTTGATAACAATTTCCAACATCAGAAGCGTATGGCTTTATGCCCCTATATCAGGTACTACCCAAAAATACATTTTACACATTTTTTCTGAAAAATGACTTCTATAACTCAACATAACACCAAAACTTCCAGAAATCATTAATATAACATAGTACATCATTTTCATAAACCTTTACGGTCTAAATGACCCGAAACATATACTTTACGGGGTTCGCCAAACACCTGTTTTGACCCATTTTACATGCAACTTCTTAAACAACTCACATAACCATTACCTTACGACCAAGAACTAGACTTGGACTCTTCACAACATCTTTTACAAACCATTTTATGATACTTAAACATTAACTTAAGGTTCAACATTGACTTGAGCTCGACATCTAATACAATATCATACGCATAGTCCAAATACTTTCAATATACAAGCTTCCACTTCTTTACCTTTATCAAGGCTATACTTTCATCACATTATAACCTACAAAAAACGGTTAAACAACTAAAGGGGTAAGCTTACGCTTAGTAAGTAACCCGTAATAACACGTTATGATAAATAACATGATCAAATGCATACATATACATGTTTGCTAAAGCATTTAGTCATCCACAATCTCATTACATGCAATCATCATAATCAAACTAACATAGCAACACATCATAATTATAAATCTCATACATACCTTGATTAGTCCCATGACTAAACCAAAGAAACACATTAACTAGGACTTAACTACCTAGTTCCATCTTCACCTTTAAGGCTCTTGAAACCATACACTTAAAGTCTTAAACACTTAACATTCGCCATACATAAACAAATGATCATTCAATTAATATAACATATTAATACATGGTTACTTACATTGAATCCATGCAAATTACCAACAAGACACCAACATCATCAATCCTTGATTCTTACTTAAATATCAATACAAGCACCTATTATCACATAAATACAATACCATCATCAAGGTTTACACAACCCATTAATCATACATATTTCTAACTCTAATCATCATATGATCATATCCTGATCATATGATGAAACCCAACTTACCCAAATTAAGCATAAACCATTATAGGGACATAAGTTTTAAGCCATTTACCATCTTTAATTCAGCTCAAAACTCCTTTTACCCAAAATTCCTAATTTAGGTTACATGAACCCTAATTCTATAATTCATTAATTAACCTTATGATATGAGATTACTTACTTGTATGATCATTTCTAAGGCTTAAACTTTAAATTAACACCCTTAAAACCATCACATGATTATCAAACTTTAGTCTTTCCATTTCCCTCTCTTATCTATCTTTAAACCGACCTAAAAACACCTCCTAGAACATTTGAGAAATGTAGGAGATGCTAAGATTTAACTAATTATAAATTAGTTATAAACTTTGGACATTTTACACTTATGGTCCCTTAAGTCATTTCTCTTCCTATTTGTGACACAAAATACTTTCTAAAACTATTTACATAATATTATACTTAAAGTTTGACCATCGGTTTTGACTAACCAATCACATAACGCGTTCAAACTTATAAAGTCATAGCTAAACTATCTAATGGCATTCTCATAATAAAATATTAAAAACCCAGTTTTGGGATATTACAAATCTACCCCCTTATTTAGATTTCATCTCAGAAATCTCTTCGTATAATACTAACCAAACTTGGTCGCATTTTACCTATCAATTCATCTTAGCATTTTCAAATATTTACCCAATTTGTTGCAAAAACCTATATAGTTTTGCAACTCTAGCCATACTATGGTACAACCAAATACTTTTGACCCGTTCTACTTCTTGCTCATTTCTATCACATTTACACTCTTTCTAATGACGAAGATCATTTAGGTCACATTTCACTATTACAAAGCTATCACTTTATTAACTTTTCACTTAAGCGTCGCGTTCTCACTCATTTTTCTTTTAAAATTTTCTATAAGAACTACATGTCACATGGAAAATTTACTAGTTTGACTTTATATAAGTCAAACCCCATCATTATTGACCAATCATTCATCAAGGCACAAATATGACCTAAAGTCATTTACCTGTTTATTCCTCATTCTTCTTAATATAAATACATAACCTTTCTTGGATTTTCTTAATCCACGCCAATTTCTTATCTTAAAAACCGGTAACTTATTTTTAAATTTATCTTAAGTATCATCTAAACGGTACTAACAAATCAAACTCTATGCATTTCTTATGCAACTTTCTTTTTAATTTCAGGAATTACTTACCCGATTAACTTTTCAACTTAATACACGAACTTCATTCTCAGAATCTAACCAAAGGTTTCCACATAAGCTTAATTCCATTAAAATGTTCCATTCACGTCTACTCTTATTTCTTACGACGTCTATTTTAGTTCTCGTTTCCTATTTCTTTACCCGTACTCATGCCATGCCAAAAACACATAAGCCCACTCATTTATAATTCTTTATTTACATACAAAGGCGTCCCAATCTATGCAAATAAATATTATAAATTCATGGTTCGGTGATTTACAATTTCTTTAATTAAATGAAGAGGCTTCCCAATCCATTTAAATAAGGAGATTAAATAATCTTACTTAAGCATTCCTGACACAACACTCATACTCACTTAACGCTTCTATCTTTTTTTTTCATTGATCCCATGTCAATGATTTTACATTTTTAATTTCATCTTATCTAGCTTTGAGTCTAATCTCATTATTTACTCCAAAGAAAACTTGGCTCTCTCCCCGTAAGGACGACCAAAACTTGGCTTTCTCCCTGTAGGGAGGACCACAACTTGGCTCTCTCCCGTAGGGACGACCATATCTTGGCTCTCTCCTCGTAGGGACGACCATCACTTGGCTCTCTCCTCGTAGGGACGGACACAACCCATACCCTTATAGTGTTTCCAACCTTACGTTGGTTTTCACACTTCCGATTCTTAAGGGTGGACCTTAACCATGCCAAGGATGTATGCAACACATGCCAGTGAAGGCATACTTGAACCATGCCATGAAAGGCATATTATCATAATTGGAGCATTGGACCCAAGCTAAATTATCTTAACCGTCTTTACTCACATATCATTCACGTACTTTTCTAATAAAGTACGTTTCCATTACAAATTTAATTGCCTTACACAATTTCATCATATTTTCATTTTCCACATCTTATTGCCTTACACAATTTCATCACATTTTAATTTTCTTGAACAAGATCTTTATGATACTTGTCAATTTCATATTTTACATATTTCATATTCATTCTCACAATGCATTTATCATTTTCCATGTCAACCCCAAGTTGACCACTTATCAAATTTTATGCTAAAACATCATTTTAGTTTGCTTTACATTTCCACACATAAACCTTTCATAGGTTTATTCTATGACTCACACCAATAATATCATTATACCCCTCATATGCATTCTCATATATCTACATGATTTTAGTCATGTTTTACAATTCATCTAGCGTATTTTATATCTTTAAAAGATTTTAGCGCAACGCTTTTATCTAATACATTTATCCAATTTCACTATCGCGACTTACTCGACATGTTTCTATATTACATGTCTAATTATCTTTTTAATATTTTCACATTTAATTTCATGGGCAAGTCTTCTCAGTATTTATATGTCTAAGTTCAACGTTAGATATATATTACGATTAGACCATACATTGATCATACATCGCAATCTAATCCTATTCGCTTAACTAAATGTCTAACACTTTGTGTTACGACAAATTCTATTCGCACCTTATTATCCTTCACAAGAATTATAGCTATCATGATCTCTATAATTCATGATTTGAAATACCTCAACCATCATCATTAGTAATGCATATAAGCATTTACTTTCAATACATAATGACTTAAACTTAAGCAACTTTTTCGTAATTTAAGCATTTACACATTCACTTGCCACAACTCACATATTTCATCATGACTTATCGAAAATGCAATCCTATGCATTTTACTTAGATTAAACACTTCATAGACTTATATCATCATACATATCATACATCACTTAGACATATAATTAACATACCATAGACCTCATATCATATAAACATATATTTCCGCACTTAACACTTCTCCAACAAGTGTTTTATATTCTTAGCCGCAATCAAAGTCATTTAGTCTATGGAATCTTACATATTGCATAATCAATCAATGTCTAAGTGTCATCATAAGCACAGCCGCAAGTACTAACTACCTTATAACTAAGGCATTCGCATTCCACGCTACTTATACTTACGGCATATGCATCTACGAGTGGTCTAAGTTTAGGCAGCCTATCATGGAAACCTACTTCACTTAGGCCGAAGCTCTGATACCAAGTTGAAACGCCCTATTCCCGACTCCAAAACTGACCAAAAATTAAAAACTTTGCTAGAACGCATGACCGGGAATGACCTTATGTCCCTTTTTAATAAGCTGACCAAAATACATTACCATTCAGCCCTTGAAGGTATCATTAACATAAAATAGACATAAATATCTTTCCAACGGTATAACGCACGACTTCTAACTCTTTACGGTTCATTTTATACGAAAGAAATAAAAATGATAAAAATATTTAAAAAAGGTACCATACGGCTTTATGCTTCTGGACATACAGTCGTATGGTTTACTCAAAAGGTTCTGCAGCAGGCATATACCCGTATGCTCAGAAGCATATGGCTTTACAGTTTGGTCAGAATCTTTTGTGACATGCATACACCTGTATGCTCAGAAGCGTATGGCTTTATGCCCCTATATCACGTACTACCCAAAAATACATTTTACACATTTTTCCAGAAAATGACTTCTATAACTCGACATAACACCAAAACTTCCAGAAATTATTAATATAACATATTACATCATTTTCATAAACCTTTACGGTCTAAATGACCCAAAACATATACTTTACGAGGTTTGCCAAACACCCGTTTTGACCCATTTTACATACAACTTCTTAAACAACTCACATAACCATTACCTTACGACCAAGAACTAGACTTGGACACTTCACAACATCTTTTACAAACCATTTTATGACACTTAAACATTAACTTGGGCAGAGACAGAACTTGAGCAGTTTTATTAGGGGGGCGAGACAAAAACCACAATGTATATGTACCAAAAAGAAAGACAAGAAATACGCGATAACTCACGAAATAGTTTAGATCCAAAAAGCGATACATCAAAATATAATTAAAAGAAGCAAAAGATACAAATGACACGGTAAACAAAGATACAAATGACACGGTAAACAAAGTTACATGTAGAAAACTAGAAGGGGGGTTGAATAGTTTACCGCTTTTTAATTTAAGGTTTATGTTTGTTTGTAAAACTTAGATTCGACTTTTTGTGAATTCAATGCTTGCACAATATAAACAATATAAGTATATGAAATGATAAAGTAAGACAAGAGATAAGAGTAAGAACAATCAAACCACAACATGAGAATTTTCAGTGGTTCGGTAACGGAGCACCTCTTTGCCCTACTCTACTCCCCGAGCACCTAACTCGAGAGTTTTCTTCACTATATCAACAAACTCCCTTATGGCGAAGAAAACTGTACACAACGTTGCTTACACCAATTTACGACACAAAGCTAAATGTCGAGTTCTAATCTTAGCTAGAATCAATCTATCACAACACAACTTCATGACTTGTTCACGACTTCACAACTTCACGACTTCACTTCACCACACTACTTATGCCACAACTAACTAACACTACTTGGTAAGATCATCACGATCTAACTATACTTACAAAGATCGCCAAGATCTAGCTACTACATACAAATATGAGATATACAATTGATTTACAAATATGTGATATGGATGCAACAAGATTGCAATATACATTTGAGGTGTAATACTTCTTCACTTGATTATGAAAATATTCTTCTCTTGCACTTGAGGAATTGAGCTTGGATCACTTGGAAACAAAGCTTTATGATTAAATGATCAAAGGATTTTAGTGAAATGTGTGGGCTGTTTTAGAACAGAAAGAATGAGTGCAAAAGGTAAGAAAATTGTGAGGAAAAGTCCAGTATTTATAGGACAAACTGGGGGAGCGTCTACCTAGGGGCGGTCCCCTTAAATAGGTGGGCAGTCCCCTTAATTTTAAGGGGGTCGACTGTGTATTTAAGGGGGTCGCCTAAGACTAGGGCTTCCCCAGTTTGTCTTTTGTGTAGAGAGAATTTTCTAGAACTTTTCTAGCCGTTTTAGGTCTAAAAAATTGAATTTCAAAATGTTTATTTTGAATAAAACATTTCTTTTAATTGTAGAAAATGTTTTGTAATGTTTTAAAAATGTTTACAACATTTTATAAAAGTGTGAGGTTGAATAAAAATTTTCTTTGATCATAAAATGCATTAAGCATTTATTTATTCATACATTTAAGTGATGTATTTGTTGAAATGAGAATTTACTACTAATTACTTGTTTACGTTTAATTTTACGTTGAACGTTTTTATATTTTGTGATTATCAAAACGTAAAGATGTGAAAAAATATTAGTAATGTTTTTTAGGCATTATATTTTATCAACAATCTCCCCCTTTTTGATGATTACAAAATTTAAACTCATTAAATGTAAAATTATTTTTAAACAAGTATTTAGTGAGTTTCATGTCATTTCTCCCCCTTTTTGTAGAATCAAAAAGACATCGTCGAGAATTGCTAGTTAAATCGACGGAATAAATGCTCCCCCTTGATGTGTGCTCCCCCTCGTTCGAGGGCACCAAGGAATCGAGCTATGGTTTCTTGGCTACAAAAACGAGTTAGAACAATACAAATATTTCTAACATGTAGCAAGAAGGAAAAATATGGCATACTAGTAATGCAACCAACAATAATCATCCATTGAAGTAAAATAGTGTGTGAACCACACTCAAGCATACATAAGGAAAATAACATGCTAACATTCATGAAAATTTTAAACTACAAAGAGTCCTATAACTAGTAAAGCTCCGTAGGACTTGCTTGCAAAATGGTGGATGGACAATTATTTTGAGAAACTAAACATAGAGTATGTTTAGTTTGGTGAAGATGGTGGAGGTGGTGGAATGATGGTTGTTGGTGGTTGTGAGAGCATGTGTTCAATATATGAAAACATATATTGAAGTTCATCTCTCAATCCAAATATGAGAGTACGATTGTGAATGCAACACAAGCATGAATCTCCATGTGCCTCAAGAAGGTTCCAAGGAATGGGATGACCAAAGATAGGTGGTGAAGGTGATGGAGTATCAAATTGGACATCAAGTGGGGTGATTGGTGAAAGGGTGAGAGTGATGTCCATTGATGCATTTTCTTGAGTTGGAGGTGGTGGAGAAACTCTTGGAGGTGGAGATGTTGGTGGGTTTAAGTAACCATTGGGTGAAAGTGATGTTGATGAGGTTGGTGATTTGGGTATGTAGTCAATTGAGGATGAGGAAGTATCTTTGGTTGATGGTGTTTTGGAGGGTGCATTAGGAGCACTAGGTGATGATAGTTGAAGTGTGGGTGATGGAGTTTTTGTGTCATCATGGGTTAAATCCACAAACAATTGTTTTGGTGGAATGATGTTGATTTTTGGTTTCTTGGAGGCTTTGGAAATGGAGGCTCTAGTGGATGCCATGGATGTTGATAATGGTTGATGAATGATGAAGAAGATGGTGTGTTGGAGATGATCATTTGGAGGGAATTTATGGGAAGGAAATGGTTTGAAAATGGAATGAGTTTGAACTAGTTTAAATTATTCCAAATTGTGTTCGAGCATTCTGGGCAAAGATAGCTGAGACTAGGTAAAAGAGGGTCAAAAGGCAGAAAAAATATTGTTTTACCCGTGAAACACTAGGGCGGTCCCCCTAAATAGGGGGCGGCCCCCTTAAAATTAAGGGGGCCGCACGTGTTAAATTAAGGGGGCCGCCCTCTGTTGGTTCCATTTTTCACAGAAAAATGATTTTTCTCAGATTCTTTGAAAGAGTATTTATGTTTTGGTGGTTTATTTGCAGGAAGCCCTATTGAGTTTTATGAGCATATTTAATCATATAACATGTAATAAACACATTAAATTATGAAACCAAAATGGCACAACTAGTTGATTTAATAAAACAACCAAATGTTTAAGTCATCATAGCAAACAAGTACCTAAAAATAACCAACACATAAGTCTTTCCGAATACATCGTATGATCACCACACAAGTTGTTAATAACATACACATAATGGAGTTAAAAATTATCTTAAACTACACTTAGCCATCTAGCTCACTTCAATCCTATGTCTTCATTTCTTCTTCTTGCTAAACACTCCTTTTAGTGCCTTTCTAAATGATTTGAAACCTCCGCGCATCTCCTTATGCATTTGTTGCGTTTGGTTGAGCAAGACGGTTTGTCGTTAAAAGAGAGTTTCATCGGTTTGTTCGGAAGCGGAAGAAATTTGGTAGTTTTGGTAGTTGAGAGGATCAAGAGAGTTAAGGTAGGTGGTAGGAGATGGAGTACTTACACGAGAAGTTTGGACATTATCATCATTATCATTATCATCATCGTGTTGATGAAATGACGTGCCTTGATGATGAGAAGATGAAGAAGATACGGAATGACGTGCCTTGTCACGATCACTTCGAGGTCGCGAGTTTTTTTAGGGCAAGAGGACGCATGACTCGATCAACAATGTCATAAATGCCATTGTCAACATGAGGATATGTTTCCATGACGTGTTAATAAAGACGAGTAAGAAACATGTCATACGAAAGATTAGCGGTTGGAGTATATCTAGCACATTGGATTCTTTTGACGAAAAAATAAGCAAGATTGTATTGTTCTTCGGCAACAACACAATACAACATGTGAGCAAGACAAGCGGGAAGATGATCCCGATGTCCTCCTAGTCCGAACACATTTTCTCTAATGAGCTCTTCCCATTGCTTCATGTCGGGGCTTAATTCTTTGGTGAGAATTTGATTTGGATTGAGAGAGACCGTTTGACTTTTAATGGTACGGTCTACCATGACACGTTCCAATTCAAGAAGTCGACGAATGTCGTCGGGAGTCGGAAGATCGGTGCAATATGGTCCCTCGGTTTCTCGAGAATACTCAAGAGATGCAAGATCCCATTCGTTTGTAAAAACGGCTTGACCATTGTATGGAATTTTGAGAATTTGACCGAATTGAGCGAGAGTAAGAGTTATGAATTCGTGTTGAATCATAAAGGAGATAACAAGGTAACCATATTCATCGGTTTGTACCGTGACTTGGCTATAGAAGTCTAGAATAAATCTTGGAACAATCGGTTCGTTGATTTGAAAAAGACAATTGAAACGAATGTTAGTAAAGAGACGCTCGATGTTGTTGGATTTGTAGTAAGCTTGATCAACAACACGACCTTCGTGAATGTTGCGGTTTTCAATAGGTTTGTAGAATTGGGCAATGGTAGGTGAGATGCCGGGAATTTTGGATACTTTTGGTATGTAGGATTTAGTGAGGGATATATCGGTTGTAGTAGCTTTCGGCATTTTGTCACCTAAACAAGTAATCAACAACATAAAATGTTACAAAAAATATAAAAAATATATAAGAAAATGAAATTTAGTTTTTTGAAAAATAACTAAATGTGGGGACAAGGTATTACTTCGACGCTAAAAATAATCCTTAAGGAAGTGATCCATATGTTCCTTCAATTTATTTTGACTTACTCTCGGATTGTCGAAAAATTATATATTAAGTTATTTATTTCAAACATCTAGACATGAACCAAAACACTTCCCTTATAATATGAAAACAATTTGTTTAAGCTTGTCAAAAACCATATTGTCAAGTATATATCTCATAGTGGACAAGTTATAAAGTTTATTATTTTTTAACTGTAAAAAGTTAAAGTGGTGTTTTTTTTTTATTTTATTCAAAAATCGTGTTTTAAAAGGTTGAACCAAACGCCCATTTATTTTATACTAATCGCAAAATATATCAACATATATATGAATTATATATCTTGATGACTTATACAAGCTAGTTAAGTGTTTACACAAGTGACAAAACTATGGTGATGGTCATTTCGACTCTAAAAGTTGATCTAGAAAACTAACAAAAACCACCCTTTTTTTTGATAACACATTTTCTATTGATTCGAAAGTATACTTTAGGAATGTATGTTTTGCATGGACAAAGTATAGTTGTTACCATGTTGTTGGCACTGAATCAACAAATGTTATAAACTTTGTTTTAAGATTAGAAAAATATGTATGTATATTTATGAAAATTTCGAACAAAAAAAATGTAACTCAATTAGTGTTTTGATTCAATCCTATCAAGAATGTAGTGTTCCTATGACTACGGGTATCATTATAGTTATGGAAATCCTAAGCTAAAATAAAAAGTATGAAAATGATGAAGAACACCCAATTTTGATTGAAAGCAAAATTGGATGAAATCAAATGAAAAGAAAGATGAAAAACTTACAATAGATGTTGTTGATCGATTAGTTTAGTTAAATTACCTTGCGGAATTGGTTAATTGGATGATTTGAAGTTTGATTTTTAAAGGTTTTAGTGAAAATGGTTCGTTCACAGTAGGTGGAAAAGGAAAGAAGAAAAAAAATTATGTTTGGCTATGTATTTTCGACTGAAAAGGGGTTGTTTGTTTTTCCAGTGGTCGGTCCCCTTAATTCCATTAAGGGGGCCTCCAATTTACACGGGCCGGTCCTTAATTTAAGGGGGCCGCCCTCTTTGAAACCAAAAATTCTTTGACTATTTTGGACGAGATAAATCAAAAATGTCAATTCTGAGAGGTTGGTTAAAGGGATGAGTTTTTCCTGCAAGGAGGAGGAATTAGTTTCTTTGAAAGGAAAATTAATTGATTTGATTTGAGACGAGACGAGAATGGATAGTGAAAATAATGAAATAGCAAGACGTAGTTGAGAAAATCAACAAGTTGATTTCGATGGACGTAGATGATGGTTGACATGGATCCGAGACGATCGTTGGGGTC
This sequence comes from Tanacetum coccineum, assembly GCA_026074375.1. Taxonomy (NCBI): domain Eukaryota; kingdom Viridiplantae; phylum Streptophyta; class Magnoliopsida; order Asterales; family Asteraceae; genus Tanacetum; species Tanacetum coccineum. The sequence continues at coordinate 26,093 of BQNB010025102.1, forward strand.
GAAGGGAGTTTGTTTCATCCATAGTGTGTCAATGATCTTCACGCGACTAATCCTACTTCTATGTTAATTATTAACCACTAGCTTGCTCTTCTTCATCTACGTGATTTTGCTACGTGGTCATAGAAGATTTCCATTTTGTATGACTAAAATATACGCGAAAGAATAGTTCATAATGAACTAATCTCTTCAAAGCTAGAAAAACCAACAAATGGTATTTATAGAGGGTCTATACTATTTTCTAAGAACTAATTCAATTAACTACATTCAACATAGTAAATACATAGACATTTAGTTATAATTCTATAACTTTTACGAATATGAAAAAAGTGAAACGTACCTTAGTCTTTAGAATAATCTTTATTAATGTCTTCACAATGTAGCGATAAAGCTCATGGAACCTTATCATGGAATTCTTTAATCCGAAGACAAAGAGTGTATGTTGATGATTAACCCTCAGAAAGTTAAGAGTGATATAGCCCATTTGGTCCTCATCGTTTCAATGGTAGAAAGTTATTGTTCGAAACATGTTTTGCAGTTAGTTTTGGAAACCTCATGCACGGTGGAAACATTTTCCACATGAGGAAACTTGTGATGTGGTGATTTCACACTTGTGTTAGAGTTAATTTGTCTACCTTGGTCTCTCCTAGGTTGAGGTGTTTTGGAACGAGGATGAGAATTTTCCTTTCTTCTCGGAGGAGGTGTTTTAGACCTCATTGTAGGTTTAGTAAATCCGGACTACGGGTTTTAAAGAAGGTTTGTAAAAACGTTTTATCTCATCATCCGTGCAAATGGGAATTTTGGTATTATTTATAGTATAAAAGTTTGGAATTGATTCTATCAATTTTTCTTTTGACTCGACTTCTTGAGCTTTTACAACTTTCTTGGTTTGGTTTCGCTAGGTGATCCTTTGGTAAAATTAAAACCTAATCCGGATTTATCTCTGGAAGTCTTTTGGAAACTTATTATTTTTCCTAAGTGAGTGACTACTATTATTAAATTGATTTATCCTAGATATTTCATTTCTAAGGTTCTCATTTTCAAGCTTTAAGTTCTTGGACATATTTACATTCTCACATTACTCCTTACCTTTTGCAAACTTAGAATAATTTATCTTTTAGTTCTAGTATTTATTTTCTAATTCTATTTTTGGCTTAATTTCTAGAGTTTATTTTTGCCATGGACTTTTAGTCCTAATTTTGCATAGTCTACTAAATTCATTTCTAAGTCATTTTTGTCTAGTAATGATGGTCTCACTAAAGTATTCAGTTCGGAAAAGTCCTTATTTGAATCTTTAAGCCATAAAGGACATTTTTCGTCCACTTTGTTTTCTTCTCTCTTCTTTCATCGTTGCTATCACTCCAAGATCCTCCAACGAATGCCTTTTGGTTTTGATTTTTAATTGTTTCGGACATTCTCCGATGAAATGATTTGTATCTCCGTACTTAAAGCATTTTCTTTCGCTTTTCATATTTTTGTCATCTTTATTTCTTTGAGATGATTTCTTTCTTCATTTGGTTTGTCTTACAGAAATCTTCCTTGTTTTTGAATAGGATTTCTTAAAGTTCTTCTTACGGCCATTGGAGTATTCTTCAGTCTTCACTATCGGAGGTTGAACTATCTTTTTCATCAATCGATTCCTTTTCTAGCTTTTAAGGGCAATAGATCTACTTTGTTCTACTTTTTCTTTTGACGGCGTTTCAGAGTCTTCTTGAATTACTTTCTTTCATAGACTTTTAAAAATTTCCCATAAGTTCGTCAAGTGAAAGGGAGTTGTTAGATTCTTTTATTCTTCAATTTGCCGTGGGGACTTTTGCTCGGGGGGGGGGCCCCCCCCATTTTAGGATGCAATGCCCTTAAGAAATTTTCCTAAAAAAAACAACAATCTTGCTAGAAAAACCTTTCATCAAGTGGCTTTTAGGGAACTAGTAATAAATATGTGTTTAAAATTTTAGCAATAAGGCATTATCTATTGATTCACTCTTCCGGAATTCATGAAATGTTCATATTTGTTGAACCAAGGAAGAATCTATTTGTTAGGCTTTGGGACTCTGATTATTACCCTTGATGAGTGCTTAAACAATGTTAATCCCAAATTTATTTTGCGGTTGGACACATATAAAAATTTTTCATTCTTTACGAGGTAAAGGCATTATATATTACCATTTTGGCTTCATTATTTTTAACAAAGTTTCTTTTTTAGATCATCCATTTGTTTATTGGAACAGATACAATTTCATCCTTTTTAGTTCAGGAATAAATTGAAATAGGAGGAAAATCACCATCGGTAATAACATGCCAAAGATCTAGATCTTTTGATTTCACATAAGTTTCGAACTATTATTTTTCCAATAAAATAAATCCATTCCATTTCAAATAATGTGTGGTCTTTGCATAGATTGCCCTTCTAAATTATTTATTCGATTCCATAGGGATCGGATTCAAAGTTTTAAATATACTATTTATTTAAAAAAATCCTTGTTTAGGCGTGGGTCTTGATAAAAATTGTGGAAACTTAGAAGGGGAGTTGATTTTTATTCTTTTTTTATTTTTTTTTTTTTTTTAGTTTTACCGCTTTTTAATTTAAAACGTTATGTTTTGTTGTTAAAAACTTAGATTTCGACTTTTTGTGAATCAATGGCTTTGCATAATATGAACAATTACTAAGTAATGTGAAGTGATAAAAGTAAGACCAAAAGAGATAAATAAAAAAGAGTAAGAACAATCAAAACACCAAACTGCGGAGGATTTATAGTGGTTCGGTAACGGAAAGCACCTACTTCACCCTACTCCCACTCGAGCACCAACTCGAGACGGTTTTCTTTTTTTTTTTTTTTTTTTTTTTTTATTTTTTTTTTTACCTACTGTAACAAGCTCCCTTATGGCGGAGAAAACCGTACACAACGTTGCTTACACGGATTTACGACACAAAGCTAAATGTTCGAGTTCTAATCTTGCTAGAAACCAAAATTATTACACAACACAAAACTTCACGACTTGTTTCACTCCTTCACAATACTTCACAAACTTCTTCAAATATCCACACCTCTTCACAACTCACAACTTCTTCCACAACTTCACACCTTCCTTCCACAACTTCACAACTTCTTTACAACATTTAAGACTTCACTTCATTACACTACGTATATCAACAAACTTATTAACATAGTTAAAATCACCATGAGCTAACTATACATTACAAAAATCGTCAGATCTAGTACTACACACAACTTACATAGAATATAATTGATTTACAAATATGTGATTATGCATGCAACAAGTTTGCTGATGCACACTAAGGTTGTAATACTTCTTACTTGATGATAGAAGTAGTATTCTTCTTGCACTTGAGGAATTGAGGTGGATCACTTTGGAAACAAAAAGCTTTATGATTAAATGATCAAAGGATTTAGAGAGATGTATGGGCTATTTTAGGACAGAAAGAATGAGTGCAAAAGGTAAGAAAAATGTTGGGGAATAGTCCAGTATTTATAGGACAAGCTGGAGGAGGGGGGTCTATGGACGGTCCCTTTAGATAGGGTGCCGACCCCCTTATAATTAAGGGGGCCGCCCATGTATTTAAGGGGGCCGCCCATTTTCAGGCGCTCCCTTTTTTGTCCTATTCAGGGGAGGTGTTTACTAGACTTTTTCTAGCCGTTTTAGGTTCGAAAATTTGAAATTCTAAAATTGTTTATTTTGAAATAAACACATTTCTTTTAAATGTCGAAAATTTTTTGTGATGTTATAAAAAATGTTGACATATTTTATAAAAAGTTTGAGGGTTGAATATAAATTTCTTTGATCATAAATGCATAAGCTTTTATTTATTCATACCTTTAAAGTGAGTAAATGTTGAAATGTGAATTTTACTTCCTATTTACTTGTTTACGTTTAATTTTACGTTGAACGTTTTTATATTTTGTGATTATCAAAACATAAAGATGTGAAAGATATTAATAATGTTTTTAGGCATTATATTTCTATCAACAAAAAGTAAAAATCTTCTTAAAAGCCTCACAGAATACTTACACTCTCTACTATTATTGATATTAATCTTATTATATATTTATATTATATTATATTTATATATATTAAGTGACGATCATGATGTTAAAAAAATCACATGAGTTTTGACTATAATATATATTCCCATTTGCAATGTGCAAATTTCCAACCGCACTAAAGATAGAAAATGACACAAGACTCGGGAAATACAAACTTTACACTTTAAGCAACTAGCAACTGTAAATTAAACTTAATCTAAAAGGGTAGGTTATGGTGTAAGGGTGTAATGAAATAAATAGTTGGTGTAGTTCCTAAAGGATTGGCTCTACGGGTTGTTCTAGTAGATCTTCACTCTAAAGATGAAAGTGGAAAAGGGTTTAAACTGGAGGTTAACTAACCGGTGTAGTTAGTTAATAAGCAACATGGAAAGGCGATTTGGTTGTAATCCTAAAATTTACCAATTTAAACAAGTTACTCCAATTAAATCCATAATACTTATTATTATGGTCTTGAGTGATATACCAAGGCAAGTTTTAAAGTCTACAACATCACCGACACACTCATATTATGTAGAATTTGGGTAAACATTTAAAAACGGATAGGTTAAATTCTCACAATATCTAACAAGGGTTATTGTGTGCGGGTTATGTATCAAGTAATTTCACAAAAGTATGCTTGAATTTTTTTTAAATTTGAGCATAATTTAAGCATTTTAGTATGAAAATTAGGATAAGTAAACATTTTAATTCCATCCCCCCACTTGAATTATACAACGTCCTCATTGTATAGATAAAACATTAAATACGAGAATTAAAAAGAATTAGAATGAGAAACTCCCCTGATATTTGCTCGGTAGATTCTCCAAGTTGAGTTTATGAGCAAGAATGTGTGTTGTAAATGCGTCTGAATTCCATCATGACTACAATCACACATAAGATTCCAGATGATTGATACTTCACCAACTTCGTCATTTTCGTTCAGAAGGTTCTGTGTTAAGCATAAGAAAACAAGTGCAAATCTATCTCCGTGTATTCGCTGCTTAGACTCGAAATAAATACCTAAACTGTACAGGAAGTCGATACGCCGTATCCATACCCCAGGATACGCCGTATTGATACCTGTGTCGTATACGCTGTATTCGTTTAACGAATACGCGGTATAGACTATGGCTGAGGGAAGAAGATGGATAACAGTCCAGAAGGCTATACGCCCGTATCCATGAGGTTTGGATACGCCGTATAGACAGTCTAGGAAGACAGACTCGATAAAAAAATTGAAAATACATTTTGGGTTGTCTCCCAGCAAGCACTTTTGTTTACAGAAAAGTCTTTAAGTTAGACTTGCCCCAATTTAATCCCATCTTTATAAAACAATTTGGGGTCGAATGGGATGCCAAATGGCACATACAAATTCTTGATTAGGAAAATGAATGACATCCCTTTGTTAAGATGATTCCAAGTCATGATATTAAAATTTAGTTCCTTGATAAAAGTTTTAGTTTTGAAAAATTTATTAGATGTATCATGACTTGTTTCCAAAAGCTTATTTTACCCATGTGCATAGGTATTTATTACATCAGGTAACGGTTTGACAGATAAATCCCCCAAAGAGTGTTTAATATCGAATTTATCATCATCATTGTCCTTATCCGATTTTTAATCATTAGGATAAATTACGTTAAAAAGAAATAGATCATTAAAGTTTAAAACATTTTGTTCCTCTTCATCACATTCAGACACTGATGTTTCATCATTTAAATTAAATTCATCGATATGTTGAGGGCTTAAGATCGGTTTAGTTAATAAATCTGATTTAGACGTTTGTGCATCATTATAAACAATGCCTGGAAATTCATTCTCAAAATAATTAAAGAAGTCTAAATCATCAATATAACTAGTCGTAGGCTTGGGTGGTGGGAAATAAGGTATACCGGCTTTTTCATTATCGTTCTCTGAATCTATTTTCAAATTGTTGACATAAATCATTTTATAAGAAAATGAGTTTTTGTCACAAATGATTGTGTAATCCTCATCGTCGGATTCGTCAAATGATATTATAAAGTCGATCTCATCATTGACAGGAGTACTTACTTGAGATTTGCACGAAAGTGCATCCTGAGGTGTAATGGCATCGTCAATGACTATAGCTGGGAATTCAGCTTCCACAAATTTAAGGTTGTAAAGATCGTCATCAACCCTGATCTTTCCATATGTAGCAGTTTGCCAGTTAAACATCTGACCACGCCTACGAGCTTTTTCTTCTTCAAGCTCGATATATTCATCCATAGTCATGTTGGGATCATCTATCCTGAAATAAAATTACTAGAAAGGCAGTTGATATGTGTAAAAACACATATCCATTTTATATCAAAATAAACCTAATAAAGACCATAAACATAATAAAAATAGCAAAGATATGCTTGTTTTTGTATTTTGAATGTGCAGGTACGGATAAAGCAAAAACCACAAGAAAACGGTTAAAACCGGGCAAACACGAACACAAGGAACGGAAGAGCACAAAAGAAGCCGGGAATTCAAAACCCAAAGCCTAAAACCTAAGCCTATAACCCACAAATGCTAAGTCCAGGGACCAATCTTGCCAAGTTTGGAAAGAAGTTTACACTTGTACTTTTATTATACAAACAGAGGGACTAAAACTGCCAATTACCCAAACTTACCCCCTTTTACCCCGAGTGAAACATACACCCCTCTTTCAGTTAAAAAGTGGAGGGGTGGGGAAAATAGTTTTTACAACTATTTTCTTCCCAATTAAACCAGGTTAATAAAAGGGGCAAATGAATAATTAAAGGGGCAAGGAGGACAATTCAAGGGGGCAAAGTACACAAGGGCAGAAGTTTTTACATCACAAAATGCTCTGATTGGTCAATTCCATCAAGGATGGGACATGTTGGATTAAAGAAAGCACAAGGGAATGTTGGGATTTGCACTTGAGGTACTCTCATAAGAAGCACAGAGGCCTCTGACACACGGATGCCACGCTGGCAATCCGTGTGAGCTATAATTCAATCCAACGGCCAAGATTAGACCTCCAATGATTGAAGGAATGAAGGGCAGGGATTGAGAGGATCGTGTAACAACCTTGAGAGCCTAGAAGCTTCAGCTAAGGGCTATAAAAAGCCTCACTCTCACACGCACAAGATGTTAGATAGTTTTTTTACAATTTTTAGCTTATTTAGTTTATGTAACTTTTCTTTCAAAAATGTTTTAGTTAATGATCTCTCAATGTAATGTTTTATTTCAAGTATTGTAATCAGTTGTTTTCCAATTAATAAAAAGTTTCTTATTAAGCCCTTAGATCTTTCATAAGCTCATATTTTCTTAAAAGTATAATAAGCTGTTAATGATTGAAAAGTTTCTCAAAAGCTCAAACAAACTCATCTAAGTCTCTAAGCTTAGATTGGAGCTTAATAAGTCATTTAATATACTCAAAGCTTTAAAATCAGCTTAAAGTACCTTTGCTTATTTGGACTTTTGGAAGATGAGCCAATTATGGAAGGGCTCATATGGACTTAAACTGGCTTATCCTAAGATAAGCCAGAGCTTGTAGATGCTCATTTGAGCTTAATAGCCTTTGTTTTGCTAAGGCCATTGTAAGTTTTCATTTACTTTCCTTGTTTTTAATTTCCTAGTCTAAATTTGCTTATCTGCTTATAAACTGCTTATTAGCTTGTTATTTTGTGCTTATTCTTGTCTTATGATGATTATTAGTCTTAATTGATAATTTGTCTTAAAGTCTTTATAGCTTAAATCTTAGTTTTGCATTAATTGTCTTAAAAATCACTAATATTAGAGTAATTGGTAGATCTTAAATTCTAGCTTATCTAGTTGTTAAAATAAGCTCACTAGGTTAGTTATAAGCTTCTAACTATCTGCTATTAAGGTTTCAATAATTAGGACTTAAAATCATAAGCTAAAGAAATCTGTCATAACTTTAAGGGGTGTTTGGATTAGTTCTATTTGATCATCAAAAGTTAAAGTAACTTGGAGGTTTTTTATTTGGTCAGTTTAATCTTCATAATTGATTAAGTTTAGAGCAGGTTTGTAGGTTTAGTTAAGCTTAATTTCATTTTGAAGCTTGTTATGTTTGCCTGTGCACCAGTGATCAAGTTTTCTTTTAGATCTTTGGAATTTTGAACCAATGCTCTTTGAGCTTTGTATTTGTTTGTTATGTGTTTAGACACACTCATTGAGTGTGTCTAATGCAGGTTTTATCACCTTAGTCACCTACAAGTTGTTTTTGCCCCATTTGTCAATTGCATCAGAAGTAGTAACTTATGTTACTACTGTAATCTTTTAAGCCTCAATTAGGCTAAGTGTTTGTACGTTTTAGTTTCTAAAATTCAATGAGCTATTAGATTACACATAGGATTAGTTAATTTAAAGCTTGTTTTTCATTTATAGCTTAAACTCTTAGGTTAGTTTAGCTTTTAAATTTCTTAAAAGCCTCCAAAAAAGCCAAAAACAGTAGTAATAAAAGATTAGCTTTTAAATATAGAATTTTAGCTTATATAATTTGATTTTAAGCAATAGGTTTATAGCTTATATGTGGTTTGTCTAGTTTTTAAAAGCTCAGCCTTTGGAATAGCTTATTAAGCTTTTTAACTTATTTAGTTTTTAAGCTTTTAGAGTAAGTTTCTGAGTTTGCAATTTTGATCCGTAGATTTAGAAAGCTTTAAGTGTTTTTAGTCAAAGTAGATTGTCGAATTTAGCTTCTTCATATTATAAGCTATCTAGGACAGCTTTTAGTTTCAAAATTGAGCTTAAATTGAATAGTGTGCAAGCGTTTAGTTGAAAAGTAGCTTTTAAGCTTTTAAAAGCTTACTTACTGAAAACAGCTTCTTCATAAGCTCTTTAAGAGCTTATTTTTAAGTTTCAGCTTATAGTTTCTTTGTTAAAGTTGCTTAAAAAGTTGTCCTTAACAACTTTTGTTCTTTAAGTTTTTTATAAAAACCAAAAAAAAGGGAAGTGGAAGTCGGGGGTGAGCAAGGCTCGAACCCCCGACCTCAACACCTCAACCTTTTATAAACACACACACCCACTCCTTACCGCTGTGCCCTTGGGTCTTTTTCATAAGACCCTTGCACATTTAAATCTTTATAGTCGTTTTAGCCTTATAAGCTCTATAAGCTGTTACAGCTTATTTCGCGGCTTATTTAATAAGCTGTGATCTCGTGCTTATTTTTCCTAGGATTTAAGTAGTCTAAGCTATTTTCTGTCATTTTTCTAGAATTTTTAGAGTTCATTTAGTATTTTTAAACATTTATTTTCATTAAAAACTTAAAAAAATCATAAAAAATAGAAAAATAATCAAAAAAATATAAATCTTTTTTAGAAAATTTTCTTTTATCTCTAAATAAAAAAATAACAACTACATAGTCATAGGAAAATTAGTTTTGCTTTCGTAGGGTCTAAATTGCAAAATTTCGTTTTTAAAGAACGGGATTCGTTCTCGTTCTCGTTTTTCGTGTTTTAACGTTCATTTTAACTCCGTTTTTGTTCTAGTTTTCTTTAAACTTACTTTTTAGTCAATTTAAGTCCATTTAAAAAGAAAAACTCAATTTAGGCTTAATTTTATAAATTTAGGGTTTGTAGCTTCCGTTTAAGGTTCCCGTTTTGCGTTTTTAGTTAAATTTTAATTTCCCGTTATTTGTCTTTATGCTTAATTGTTAGAATTTGTTAATTTTAATTGTTAAAAAAAGTAGTTAATCAAATCAACTATTGATTTCAATTAAAATCATTGTCCAAGCATCAAACGTAGTCTCAATTTCACAAGTCGTTGGGGAAATGACCCGGGGAATCATACTTTCCGGTTAAGATACATATTATATTATATTATATATATTTTGTAGAGTTTCCTTTTCACCTTTGTCCTCAAGGGTAAATTGGTAATTTCCATAGAATTCATCGTATTATATATTATATATTTTAAGCGTATCAAATTTTTGGCGCCGTTGCCGGGGATTTGTGATTAAGATTCTATCGTTTGAAGTTTGTTGATATTAATTTGAAGAACCTTTCATTTTTGAAAGTTTGGTTTTTATTAAAAAAATTATAAAAATAAAAAGTAAAAAAATATTTTTCTTTTCTTTTTAGTAAAAATAGAAGATTAAAACAAAAATACAAACATATTTGCTCTTTCAATCTAAAAAAAACAAAGTTGATAAAAGAACACCAACAAATAATACCTTCAATTGAGGTATTATCATAATAAGTTCCCAACTCGAATCAAAGATTTCAAAACTTACCATTTGTGTCATTTACGAAGTACGGCTCACCTTAAAAAGTAAAATTTTTAAGAGCTACCGTGAAGTAAATTTGATTATTTGGTTTAAGTTGTCTTCTAGTTATCCGTTAATTTAGTTTGTTAAAAAAAAAAAAATAATAATAATAAAAAAATAAAAAAAATAAAAAATAAAAAATATTAGTTTAAATATAGTTTAAATTTTCTTTTTCTACTTTGTGCATGCGCACTCGTTCTCAAACCCGCAACCGTAACCGTCCACAACAAGGCCAACCGGCTGTTGTTCAACCATTTCATTTAGAAGAACCTTTTGTTAATCCTCCATTAGTTCCGATGGCTGATAAACGGACAATGACACAATTGCTCCAAGCACCCACCGAGGGGTACGAGGATGCAATTGTAATTCCCAAAATCAATGCTAACTTTGAGTTAAAGCATGGTTTGATCAATCTTGTTCAAAACAAACAGTTTTTCGGACATGATAAAGAGGATCCGCATGCTCACATTCGTTATTTCAATAAGATTACTTCAACAATGAGATTCCCGGACGTCCCGAGCACGTCAATTAAGCTTATGCTTTTTCCGTTTTCTCTTGAAGGTTCAGCCCGGATTTGGCTAGAAAAAGAACCTCCTCGTTCAATTTTGAAATGGGATGATCTTGTTTCAAAATTCATTAATCAATTCTTTCCTCCTTCAAAAATGACAAATCTTCGTAACGAAATCACGAGATTTCAACAAAGATTTGACAAATCGTTTTATGAGGCTTGGGATCGATTTAATGACCTTCTTCGACCATGCCCACATCACGGATTTTTAGAACTACATCAGTTAGATACGTTTTACAATGCTTTGAATGCTAATGATCAAGACTCATTGAATTCTGCTGCGGGTGGAAACTTTTTGGATAAGATGCCTCGTGAATGTTTGAGAATTATCAAGAGTAAATCCAAGGTTCGTAATTTACGAAACAAGGCAGTCATTACCAAAGTGAGTTCGAATTCATCTACTCCCGGAATTTCACCAGATGTAGTTGCTCTTACAACCGAAGTCTTTGAACTTAAGAATTTGATGAAGACTATGCTTATCGACAAACAAAAAGCCCAAGCTCCCGCAATCGTAAAAGTGGTCTAGCAGAGTTGTGTAACTTGTGGAGGTGCTCACTCTTATAAAAATTGTCCAGCCACCGATGGCAATGTTTATCAAGACAAGATTCAAGAGTACGTTTCACAAGCTGCTGTAGCCAATTTTAATCAAGGAAATTCTAATTCTAGACCTCTGATGGTTTCAAACCAAATCCGACCTCCTGGTTTTCCTCCGATTCAAAACAATCAAAACCGTTTCAATCCAAATCAAGGAAATAATTTCAACCAAAATCGAGGAACCAATTTCAATCAAAACTGTGGAAGTAACTTCAATCAGGGACAAGTTTACCAACCTCCGACGATTCAACCACCAGTTTATCAAGCTCCTACTCAACAAATGCAAGGTGTTTCAAAGACCAGTTTTGAGAATTATGTCAAGGCTAATGATGATGTGTTACGGAATATGCAAAATCAAGGCCAAGGGTTACAAAACCAGATGACAAATTTAACGGAAATGCTTTCTAAGTTCATAACTTCCAATACCGCTTCATATTCGAATTCAGGTACTCTTCCAAGTCAAACCGTAACTAACCCTCGTGAGCATGTCAATGCTATCACCACACGAAGTGGTAAAACTTTTGAAGGACCTTCGACTCCTTTTGTTCCTACACCTGTTGTTTCTACTCCTTTAAAGGAACCCAAACAAAACCCGGAGACGTCAATGGACAAAGTGCAAAAATCTAGTTCAGAAAATACCGCACAAGTCCCACCTCCGGAGGATCATGATTCCATTTTTATTGAAATTCCAAAACCAAAGGCTAAGAAAACTGCTCAAGAGCCTAATTTTCCAGAGCCTAATTCATATCAACCTAAACTTCCATACCCAGAGAGGATGAAAGTAAAAGAGAAAGATATACCCAGTGCTCAGCAGAGTAGGTTTATGAAGTTGTTTAAACAACTCCGTTTAGAAATTGGTTTAAAAGATGCTCTCATCGAAATGCCGAAATTCAACAAATGGTTAAGCACTTTATTGAGAAACAAAGAAAAACTTGAGGAAATTGCCATCACAACCGTAAATGTTGAATGTTCTGCTATCATCTTGAACAAAGTTCCCGAAAAACTCGAAGATCCGGGAAAATTTCTTATTCCGTGTGCTCTACAAGAACTTGATAGGACTAGTGCTTTAGCCGATTATGGAGCTAGCATAAATCTTTTACCTCATTCTATCTACAAGCAACTTGGGCTTGGAGCTTTGAAGCCCACCCGAATGACACTCGAGCTTGCTAACCGTTCCGTTACGCATCCAATGGGTATAGCCGAGGATGTTGTAGTTAGAGTTGATGGTTTCACTTTTCTTGCCGATTTTGTTGTGGTTAATTTTAAACCAGACCCGAGAGTGCCTATTATTTTAGGAAGACCTTTCCTTCGCACCGCAAAAGCTCTCATTGATTTATACAGGAAAAATTAACATTACGAGTAGGAAGCGATGAACTTGTCTTTTATGCTGAAAAATCTAAGAAAAGCAGAATAAGCATTTGATCATTGCTATTTCTGTTTTGATTTTTTCGAAAGATGAGCCCATTTATGTGGCTGTACCACTAATCATTCCAATAATCTTCCTCCTAGTTTTCTCGGTGAAGGACTAGTGAAATTCTTGGGAGTTCGCGATGAACTCATCTTTCTAAATAAAGTCGCTCATGAAGAGATTTTCATGTTTATTCAAGCCCCTCTTTTCGAATTTGATGATTATCTTTCACCTCTAGCAACGTAAATCTCTTGTAAAGAGATGGTTGAAGATGTCAAAAATGAGAACTCCAATGTTTCAGATTCCGATGAGCCAGTTGTTTCAGATTCCGATGAGCCAGTTTTACTTAACACACCTTTGTCCGATAAGGACGAGATTGATGAGATCAATGCTTTTCTAGCCATGGAAGTTTCTTCGAATTTTGAGGAAGGTTATTTTGATTCAGAAGGAGACATAATTTTTCTTGAGAATCTCCTTAGTGATGATACCACCCATAATCTCGCTCCCAAAGTGATTTCCGATCATGAACCAAATGAATCCATCCATAATATTTCGATTACTTTTTCTCCAAGGAGTGATCCTCTTCACCATGAGTTCGCCGGTGAACTTTTGACACTTCCTTCAAGGATTGTTCGTGAACATGAGGATTATCTTAATCGTATGACTTTGCTTTATGAGATTTCAACTTCCCAGTCATAGGAAAATGTTCATGCTAATCCGAGTTCAATTATCGAGTCTCTTCCCGTATCTCCTATCCCCATTGAGGATAGTGACCCCGTTCAAGAAGAGATTGATATTTTCCTTGTTCCAGATGATTTAATTCCACCATGTGTTGAGAATGATGATTCCGAAGATGAAGATAATGAGTTCCCTAACCTCGATCATCAAGACAACCCATCATCTCCTCGTCCTCCACCGGAACCACCGAATGTTTGCTTAAATTTTAAGCCTGCTACGGCCATGAATGATGAAGATTTTAACCAAGGAGAAATTGTTTTATCCCTAAATATTGAAGATGTCAATTCCTTCACATTTGTCATTTGGACTTTTCTTCCATTTTTCACCTACCCCAAGGATTCTCCTGTTATTCTCTCTCTCAGGAGTGAGGACCTCATTTTTGACCCTAGCATCTCTACGTTTCATTTTTCTCTTAAGCCAGTTCTATTTGCTCTCCCTAAGGACGAATGAATTCAGGGATCGAGTCAAGGAGCTTGCGACTCGGTGAACAAAAACAAGCCGCTTCGTGAGAGTTCACCCCATGCTTATCCTTTTCTTCCTTCTTTCTATTTTCTAATAAATAATGTGTTGTGATGTGTTGAGTGTTGGAAACACGAAAAGTGTCGGTTACTTCCAAGTTGTAATAGTCTTAGCTCGTAGTTTAAGACTCTCATGTTTTGGTGCTTTGTCCGGTTCAACCTCGAGCTTTCCTAGCTTTTGTTATGAATTAGTTTGGGGAATTGATATCCTTTCATCTTATCGATTCACGTTTATCTTTGCATAATTAATAAACGGCTTAGATTTGCATAGAGACCCGCTTTAAATATCGAGGACAATGTTTCGTTTTAGTTTTTTAGTTTGGGGAGGGAATCTATCGATTTGATGTTACCTGCTTATTGTTTTGTTCTCACGTATCCCGTTTTCCCACAAAAATTTTAGATTTTTTTAAAGTTTTAAGTTTTATTTGTAGAAAAATATAAAAAATAATAAGTGTTTTTATCACAATTTTGACTTTCTTGCTGGGTAAGAATAAAAGTAAATTTTGACCCGAATTACATGAGTGTTTGAGACTCATAGCCTCTGTTCCTTAAACTTTAGGCTAAGTGTTCGCTAATTTGCGAAGAACAAAAAATGATAGAGTTAAATATGAGTAGGATGCTAAACAAGGATTATTCGGAAATCTTAAGAGCTCATGTATGTAACTTGTTGCTTTTTCTCCCATAAGCTCTTAACCGGATTAATATACGTGCTGATTATTTGGAAATCTTAAGAGCTCATGTATGTAACTTGTTGCTTTTTCTCCCATAAGCTCTTAACCGGATTAATATACGTGTTGTTTTTGGAGATTAAACTTAAATCAACAATTTTTATGTAATATATATAGCAAAAAATTTAGTCTTAGTTCAAATTTATACTTGAATTTTTCAAAAAGAAGTCTTCTATAAATAAATAAATATAAAAAAATGAAAATATAAAAAATGATAAAATAAAAATATAATAATAAAAGATGTGGGCTGATAAAAGTTTACTACCTCTTGCCGGCTCACAACCGATGTTGCAACCTTCTAAAAGGTCAAGGGTTACAATTGCATAAATATCTAAATAGTTAAATTAAATTAATAATTGACTTCTTTTTGTTAAATTCAAATATGCTTTTGCACTTTGACTATTCTATTTTATAAGCTATGAATATTCGGGAAGCCTGAGAGTTTTTGAAACCTAAGGTCCGTGAGTCCCGATACTAGTCTCTGTGGGGTGTCAAAAGCCTGGTCACTTAGCCGCAAGGTTGGGATGTGCCAAGACGAAAGTCGCTACATGGGATGATCTCGCCTTTAAACTCATTATTCTAAGGTGAAACGTAAAGCATGGTATGTTGCAAAAAGTTGATCCATGGTTGAAATTCAAGATAGCACACTAACTTAAAATATAATAAATATCGGGAGTAAAAAGTTCACAAGTTGCAAATATGAGTCGGGAACGATGAATTTATCCTTTTTGGGGCATTCTCGGATTCGAAATGCATCTTGTTCTATGATCCCTAACAGTTATGAAAATAACGAAAGTCAAAATTATCTCAACTATATATAAAAAAAATGGAAAAGTTTTAGAAAATAGGAAATAGGGGTGTTTTATAACTTGTGATTTCTTAGCTCTCTCAACAAAAATCTTTGCTACTTTTCAAAGGTTTAGTTTGGGGAAGTTTCGAGGTATTTGGTTATAAGGCATATAATATTGCGTGAGGACACGCAATCGTTTAGTTTGGGGAATTTTGATATGTGTAAAAACACATATCCATTTTATATCAAAATAAACCCAATAAAGACCAAAAACATAATAAAAATTGCAAAGATATGCTTGTTTTTGTGTTTTGAATGTGCAGGTACGGATAAAGCAAAAACCACAAGAAAACGGTTAAAACCGGGCAAACACGAACACAAGGAACGGAAGAGCACAAAAGAAGCCGGGAATTCAAAACCCAAAGCCCATAACCCACAAATGCTAAGTCCGGGGACCAATCTTGCCAAGTTTGGAAAGTAGTTTACACTTGGACTTTTATTATACAAACAGAGGGACTAAAACTGCCAATTACACAAACTTACCCCCTTTTACCCCGAGTCAAACATACACCCCTCTTTCAGTTAAAAAGTAAGCGGGAAAAACAGTTTTACACTGTTCATTATCTTCCCCAATTAACCCAAGGTTCAAACAAAGGGCAAATGACAATTAAGGGGCAAGAGGGACAATTCAAGGGGCAAAGTACACATGGGCAGAAGTTTACATCACCAAATGCTCTCATTGATCAATTCCATCAAAGGAATGACATGTTGGATTAAAGAAAGCACAATGGAATATTAGGATTTGCACTTGAGGTACTCTCATAAGAAGCACAGAGGCCTCTGACACACGGATGCCACACTGGCAATCTGTGTGAGCTATAATTCAATCCAACGGCCAAGATTAGACCTCCAATGATTGAAGGAATGAAGGGCAGGGATTGAGAGGATCGTGTAACAACCTTGAGAGCCTAGAAGCTTCAGGTAAGGGCTATAAAAAGCCTCACTCTCACACGCAAAAGATGTTAGATAGTTTTTTTACAATTTTTAGCATATTTATTTTATGTAACTTTTCTTTCAAAAATGTTTTAGTTAATGATCTCTCAATGTAATGTTTTATTTCAAGTATTGTAATCAGTTGTTTTCCAATTAATGAAAAGTTTCTTATTAAGCCCTTAGATCTTTCATAAGCTCATATTTACTTAAAAGTATAATAAGCTGTTAATGATTGAAAAGTTTATCAAAAGGTCAAACAAACTCATCTAAGTCTCTAAGCTTAGATTGGAGCTTAATAAGTCATTTAATATACTCAAAGCTTTAAAATCAGCTTAAAGTACCTTTGCTTATTTAGATTTTTGGAAGATGAGTCAATTATGGAAGGGCTCATATGGACTTAAACTGGCTTATCCGAAGATAAGCCACAGCTTGTAGATGCTCATTTGAGCTAAATAGCCTTTGTTTTTCTAAGGCCATTGTAAGTTTTCATTTACTTTCCTTGTTTTTAATTTCCTAGTCTAAATTTGCTTATCTGCTTATAAACTGCTTATTAGCTTGTTATTTTGTGCTATTCTTGTCTTATGATGATTATTAGTCTTAATTGATAATTTGTCTTAAAGTCTTTATAGCTTAAATCTTAGTTTTGCATTAATTGTCTTAAAAATCACTAAAAAACTAAAAATAAGTAGCTTAGCTTTTAGATTCTTAATTCTAGCTTAATTGATTCTGGATTTATGTTTGTTAAGCTTGTTATAAGCTAATTGTTATCTGGTATTAAAGTTTTGTTCACTAGATTTTAATCTCAAGCTAAAAAAATCTGTCATAAGTATAAAGAGGTGTTTGGATTAGTACTGTTTGACCTCATATAGTTAAAGGAATTTAATATAAGCTTTTGATCTAGTTTTGATTAAGTTTAAAATGAATAGTTTAGTTATTTTCTCAAGTTAGATTTCAAAATATTAAAAGTTTGAGTTTAATTTCTTTGTTCCTGCACTAGGGGGCTTTTTCATTTCTGTTGATTGTTAAAAACTTAATCTAAGCCTCATTGAGCTTGGGTCTTGTTTAAGTTGAGTTTAGACACTCTCAATAAGAGTGTGTAGTGCAGGGGTATCCCTTTAGGATACCTGCATTTGTGCTTTGCACTTTTGCAAATTGCACCAACAGTACTAACTGTTGTTAGTACTGCTGCCTTTCCATTTGAACTTAAGATAGCTTAATTAGGTTTTAGGATTTAAAATTGAGTAAGCTTATAGTTTAGACATAGTATAAGTTAGTTTAAAACTTGTTTTCAAATTTCTAGCTTAATCTCTAGGTTTAATTTGCTTTTAAATTTCATCAAAAAAATCCTAAAAATACAAAAATAGCACTAAGTAGATTTAGGTTCTTAATTGAGATTTCTAGCTTATAAGTTTAATTTTTATGAATTTGATTTATATCTTATATGTTAATTGTTAAGTTTGCAAAAGCTAAGCTTCTGTCATAGCTTATTGAGCTTTCTAGCTTATTTAGTTTTTAAGCTTTTAGAGTAAGTTTCTGAGTTTGCTCTTTTGAACATTAGATTTAGATAGCTTTAGGTGTTTTTAGTTGAATTAGCTTGTTGATTTTAGCTTCTACACATCTTAAGCTTTCTTGAGTAGCTTTTAGATTTGAATTTGAGCTTAAAATGAGTTGTTTGCAAGCTATTAAGTGAGAAGTAGATTTTTAGCTTTTAAAAGCCACTTTCTGTTAACAGCATATTAATAAGCTTTTTGAGAGATTATTTTTGAGTTTCAGCTTATAGAGCTTTTATTAAAGTTGCTTAAAAAGTTGTCCTTAACAACTTTTGTTCTTTAAGTTTTTCATAAAAAACCAAAAAAAGGGAAGTGGAAGTCGGGGGTGAGCAAGACTCGAACCCCCGACCTCAAAACCTCAACCTTTTTATACACACACACACCCAGTCCTTACCGCTGTGCCCTTGGGTCTTTTTCATAAGACCCTTGCACTCTTTATCTTTTATAGTCGTTTTGGCTTTATAAACCCAATAAGCTGTTAAGCTTATTTCGTGGCTGATTTTATAAGCTACAATCTCAGGCTTATTTTTCCTAGGATTTATATAGTTTAAGCTATTTTCTGTCATTTTTCTAGAATTTTTAGAGTTTATTTAGTATTTTTAATCATTTATTTTCATTAAAAACTTAAAAAAATCATAAAAAATAGAAAAATAATCAAAAAAATATATATCGTTTTTAGAAAATTTTCTTTTATCCTAAAGTTCATAGGAAAATTAGTTTTGCTTTCGTAGGATCTAAATTGCAAAATTTCGTTTTCTAAAGAACGAGATTCGTTCTCGTTCTCGTTTTTCGTGTTTTAACGTTCATTTTAACTCCGTTTTTGTTCTAGTTTTCTTTAAACTTACTTTTTAGTCAATTTAAGTCCATTTAAAAAAAACTCAATTTAGGCTTAATTTTATAAATTTAGGGTTTGTAGCTTCCGTTTAAGGTTCCTGTTTTGCGTTTTTAGTTAAAATTTAAATTCCCGTTATTTGTCTTTATGCTTAATTGTTAGAATTTATTAATTTTTAATTGTCAAAAGTAGTTAATCAAATCAACTATTGCTTTCAATTAAAATCATTGTCCAAGCATCAAACGTGGTCTCAATTTCACAAGTCGTTGGGGAAACAACCCGAGGAATCATACTTCCCGGTTAAGATACGTATTATATTATATTATATATATTTTGAAGAGTTTCCTTTTCACCTTTGTCCTCAAGGGTAAATTGGTAAATTTTCCATAGTATATTATATTATATATATATATAGCCGTATCAGCAGTTAAATAACCAATACGTCATATTCAGAGGACTGAATACGTCGTATCACATAAACACAATAAACAAACAAGAATATAGATTACTCTAAACTACACTATTCCTAAGGGTTAGATCTAATCTAATGTTAAATACCAAAATATCAAATAAAAATCAAGATTAATTTTCACTCCTTGGCAACGGCTCCAAAAACTTGATGTGTCGTTGTGTGGTGTATATTTTATTGATTCAAGTTTTAAATTTATATTTTGCCAACTAAACCAAAATAACACTTTAATGGCCAGTGTACCCGATCGGTAGTAGTTTCGTGGTAAGTAGGGTGTCAAACACTTGAAGCGAGGTTAAATCTATAAATTTATTTAATATCTTAGTTATCTAATCTATGTTAATTCTATTCTCTAAACCTATGTCAGTCTTAATCCTAATTCTAACGGGAAAAGGAGGGTTTTCAGCCTGAGAGACTGGCATGGTTTGGTTGGTGACTACAATCAATTAAAGGCACTTTAACCCACGCTAGCAAATAAACAAAAGATAAAAGAGCGATCGAGCCAAATATAAGAAAACTGTGTTAACCATTATTAATCTGATTATAAAGTTGGTTTGTTTATTTAGTACAATGATTTCTTCTCTCGAGGCGACATATCATTCTTAAGACTTAGGCGTTACATCATCCTAAGACCTAGACACCTTAATTCTGTCACAATTAAATCATCCGCATAAAGCATCCTTATTTGCTGATTATAATCTATTTTAGGGATTAAAGCAATGGTGATCTTGTTAAACCCTAGCTCATAGAGACTTTACCCACTTACCGCTTAATGGCGATTTATACACTAGTAGTCCACTTGTCCAACTATCCAATGGAATCAGAACGTTATTTGTTGAATTATCTAGATTCACCTTCTAGTCAATACAATCAATAAACCATTGGCAATATCCAATTAACTAGTTAAGCCCGAAGCGTATCCTAGACACAGATTTAGAAGGATAATATTTGTGATCCTATGATTCTAGATGTATAAATTACTACATGGAGAGCTATCCCAGACTCTAGATTTACGTGGTCCGTATCACTAGATCCAGTTGAATGATAGGTCGCATACAAAAGCGCGTAAACATGTATAAATTGATAAACATAAACAAGCATTCAACGATAAATCAAGAAATCGAGATAAACAAATACCAAACATTCAGATCTTCATAATAATGGCTAATACCCGAAGGTATTAGCCTTTAAACATCATAATAAATACAAAATCAATTATTTAGCCAAAGTAAACTAACCGAGTTAACGAATGATACCAAAAACTAAACGATTACTGAAGTATATGGAATTACATGTTGTCTCCTATGGAATTGATAACGTTGCTCGACCTTTTCTGCTCTTTTTCTCCTCTAAAAATCGACTTTTATGGTTTAGGTATCGAGAATATGATTTAGCAGACTTAAAACTCGTTTTTGAGTTTTCTATTTATAAGGTCTGGAAGTCTGCTCGATACGGCGTATCCAAGGATTGGATACGGCGTATTAGGGGGATTTCTTAGAGTAGGGAGCACGCTTGATATCTTCCAGAATATTATATTAATTCAATATTTTAAATACGGCGTATTGGTCTTCTAGATACGGCGTATTAAGCTTTATTCCTTTGTGGTCTTTGGTGAATGCAGGCACGGATACGCCGTATCTTTCTTGATGGATACGGCGTATTGGTCTTCAGAATAGTAATCTTCAAAATATCTTCATTTAAGCTCCAGAATGTGCGCCTTTTGCTAATATTCACCAAGTACTCTATAATTACTGCAATTCTCAAATATAAACGATTAAGTAACAATTCTTTGCAATAACTATACAAAATGGGTTAATAACATGGGATAAATGATGCTATAAAATAGACGTTATTTGATGTCATCAACCCTATTAACACTCCCATGGTAGACCAGACCAAAATAGATGAAGATCTATAGGGGACACCCGTTGATGCTACTCGGTATCGTGGCATGATCAGATCCCTCATGTATCTTACATCTAGTCGACCTGATCTTGTATTTGCAGTTTGCATGTGTGCTCGGTATTAGGCAAATCCTGCCGAAAAGCACTTATATGTGGTTAAACGGATCTTTTGATACTTGAGAGGAACCCCGAATATGGGCCATTGGTATTCGAAAGATAACAATAACCCACTAACCGCTTATGTAGATGCTGATACGCCGGGTGTCAAGATACTAGACGAAGTACTTCTGGTAGTGCTTGATGCGTATTTTATTTTAAAATATATTTTTACCAAGTTTTAAATTTATAAAACTCGATCTACCTAACAACACACTATCTTTGACCATAAATTATCTTCAGGCAGATGAGAACTTTCACGATCGTGGGATAGTATAGAATGGTAAATACCTAAGAGGTCGTATCAAGATGCTAAGTTGTAATTAGTTTTATTTGAAATGTCACGTTTAGAATAATGGTTTTTGAATGATTTAAAATTAAATAACCGAATAAAATAATAAATTACTGTAAATTATTAAAAGAGTTGAGGTTAATCAAAGACGTGAAAACGTACTAACCTATTTACTTCATTTCAATGTACTGTATGCATATAACGTTTTACTGTGCACTGTTTTCTAAACCTAGCGGTCTTCACATTAGTGGTTTCTAAAGGCTCGATAGCTCTTGAATTAGGATATTTTAGTCTCTATATTATACTTCCCGTGATTTCATGACTCGCTCGTCTAAATCGTATTAGGAGTAGGATATCAAACGGATTTTGCAGTGATTAATCCTAACTATTCCTAAAATTGATCTAATAACCTATACAAATTATTAACCCTCTCTGAAAGAGTTCGTGTGCTTTTTAATGTATATATTAGTTGATAGTGCGCGTGCGTGACCGATTAGTTCCTACCCTAAGGGTCGGAGTTCATAGATCCTCCTAGTATCCCGCAATGATCTTCATATTAACGAGATAATCTATTAATGGGGCAAGAGGTCACAAACTCTCGTTTCAACATAAACCTAGGGTTACACAATAGTCAAGTAATATCTAACGAAACCATAATCTAACAGGAAACAATCATAACAAAAGTAACTACATAACTAGGCCAGCACTTTAAGTGCTTAGCCGCTCATGGTAACGAAAACACAACAAGAAATAGAAGAAATCATAGATTGAAAACTCATAATTCTTACAGTATTCGTATTTGGACGATTAAATATAAAAAGTAAATAAAATGTGATCTCCCTTGGACTCCAAGTGGAATTCTTTGAAAGTTGGAATCCTTTGTCGCCTCTCCAATTGGCAGTGGAGGAAGTGATGTCGGAATAGCTTGAATGAGGCCTCTATTTATAAGTATCAAACCTGTTACGGTGTAACTTATAAATGTGTTACGTCGTAACCTTCTTACACGACATTCCATAAATAAGCAATTGTTACGGCGTAACCAGATATGGTGTTACGCCGTAACCTTCAAATAATTTCCATATGTACGTGATCTTCATTCCATATTTGTGGATCTTCATGGTTACGGCGTAACCATAAGGGGTGTTACGCCGTAACTCTATCTTGGGTAAGATTTCCTTCCAAATACATGTTTACGGCGTAACTAGATATGGTGTTACGCCGTAAAGTTGTCCTTGATCTTCGTACTTGCTTAATATATGTTACGGTGTAACCATTTTTGGTGTTACGCCATAACATTCTTCAGATAATTACACTTTAAGCCCTTTTTCCCATGTTTCTTGTCATTTTCCTGCATTTCACCTAAAAACTACAAAATGATAGAAAATATCTCGTTTTCGAGTATTAGTGAAACATTTACAGGTAATATAGGGGGTATTTTGTCACTAAAAAGTATTAAATATTTGATGTTATCAAATATCCCCCCACTTGACTTCTGCTTGCCCTCAAGTAGAACCTGTTAGAACATTTTATAAAAAGATTTCTCGAGGATAATTTCAAGAAATGAATCTATAAAACACTTATGCTAGAAAACATCAAAGCCGAACACCTCACGAAAAGGGGATAAAAAGTCACTCAACTCTCCACTAGTCTAAGTGTTTCATTTTCGGGGTGATCGCTCAATTGCACAGTCATAGCATGTATTCTATCATAAGCTTGGAAAGTACACAAATCTGCACCAGTTAGAATTAGGGTCTAAATAATTCTTGAAGGCAACAAGGGTAATATGATTTTAAAGGGTGATAAAGGGGTTTAGGATAGACATGGGATACACAATTAATGGTTGTTAATATAAAAACACAAAACAAATAGTCTAAAGTAATCTAAGGTTGTCATAACTAGCTACTGTCCATCTATAGGTCCAAGAGTCTAAGTCCAAAAATCTGATCTTCAATAATGGGCTACTAGCTCCATTCTTCATAAGTATTGGGATGACTTGGTGTAATAATGGGCTACTAGCTCCATTCTTCATAAGTATTGGGATGACTTGGTGTAATAATGGGTAACTAGCTCCATTCTTTATAATTATTGAGATGTCTTGGTGCAATAATAGGCTACTAGCTCCATTCTTCATAATTACTTAATTTGCACCATCTTTATATTCTTTAGCACATGGGTGGTTTTTAGTTGCACCCTCTTTTCTTTCTTTTTAAACATGCAAATGCTACAGGAGTTTATATCTTTTTATTATTGCCCCTGCAGCATTTGATATTATACGCACATCTCCCCACTTAAGATGAACAATGTCGAAAGTGATGATATATGGGGGGTCTTTGTACATCATAACTGATTGGTCTTCCATGAATGCATAAAATTTTCATTCCCATTCCCCCGAACCATGGACTTAAGTAGCCAAAAATTTCAAAACAAAGATAACTATAGACTACAGGGTAGGTTAAGGCGAAATGGTGTAACGATACATATAACATTGGGTGAAAACATAGATTGATTTAACAAGGGTGATCTAGGGGTATCTTGCACTAATAATGAGTGCAACAAAAGGGTTTATCACGGGAGGTCGACAAGTCAGTGTAACAAGTCGATAAATACACACATATAGGTTATTTGGGTGATTCCCTAAGCGTTGCCTTCTTGAACTATCTATTCCTGCTAATCAATTAGGTCTCGAAATGATGTACAAGACAAGTTCTAAAGTCTACAATACTACCGGCACATTCAATATTTTGGTAGATTTTTGAATAATATGATGAAAACGGAATATTAGGCTTAAATCTCACCAAGTAATAATAAAGGGTAATGTGCATTCGGCAAAGATTAATTCTAGTTATTTAAGAAAAAATTGTCAAAAATTTAAAAATTGGCATAATTTTTAAAGAAAACTAGAAATCGAAGGCAAAACATACGTCAAGTATTAATTTTACTCCCATCCCCCCACTTGATTTGTACAATGTCCCTATTGTACCTTAAGGAAATGAAATAAAAAGGAAAGAATAGAATTAAGACAAGAAACTCCCTAAGCATTGCTTTGAGATTTGAAATTTGGCGGAAATCTTTTAGATTATCTTCGTCTTCCCGCAAGCTCTTTATCCCCTGTGATCACAAAAACAAACCAAAGCATAAAATCGTTCTACAAGAATTATGAAGTGTACAGGAAATACAAACCTAACTCACTTTCGTAGGAATCACGGTTGCATTTAGCATATGCAACAAGCCTTTTAAACCACTTGGTGGCCCAAGTGGACGAGTTTAGTCTCGTGAGGGCTTCCAGAGAACATACCCACAAAGTCCATTTACGTATACAAGGTTTAGACATGTTTAAAACTTAAATTTTTATGATTTCAGAAGGAGGTTACGGCGTAACTCCGGTGGTTACGTCGTAATCAAGTGGTAAATTTTTTAAGTTTTAAGGCGTTACGGCGTAACCATGAAATGGATTACGTCGTAACTACAGTGGTTACGGCGTAAACTAAATTCGTTACGCCATAACTGCTGCAGATTCAGCAAGGTTACCACATGATTATGAGTCGAGCCGGTCTCGATAATTGCCTCCTAGCTTCTGGATTCTGCAAAACAAAGTTGAAAACATACAAACCAACTAATATGCAGAATGAAAGATAGTCATGGGGTACCTCCCATATAGCGCTTGTTTTTGTTTGAGTCACGAGCTTGACTCCACCCTTATTTTCCAAGCAATAAGGTGTTCCTTCCCTCACTTGAGATTAAGTGCGAGTGAGAGTAGCAATGAACACCATGATTTGCTACTGGGTAGGGGAATGAAAAATTAGAACCATACTGCTGCTGATATTTCATTTCCCTTGATGATTGGCTCACTTGGTGTAATAATTTCCAAATGAAGGTCTGATAATCATATGTCTTTATAACAGGGTTATCATATTCCTTTTCGGCAATCTTTGTAATATTAGAAAATTCCTCCTCGAATATGTTTAATTGCTTGTTAGATATAGGATTTTTAGCTGGCGCTACATAATCGTCATCAAGTGATGTGATGTGAACCATCTGAGGGGTTAAAGGTTGCATTATGCTATCATTTAGAGGAATATCATAATCCTGTTCCTTTTCCTTCCAATTTTATCCTTATCATGGACTAGTCCTAGTGGTATATATGGTTGTACTAATGGTTCAAGGTTAGGTAAAGTATGTATGGTAGGTGTTAGAAATTGCCTCAGCCTTTCTACATGCTTGTAATGTCCCAACCGACATCCATGTCCCCTTCATCTTCCTGAGCTCTCGCGTTGTGAATTTCCTTAGGATTTCTAATCATGCGAACGGTTTTGCGAGTTCTGTAAGGGCTACCCATTTGTTCCTTCAAATGTCCTAGAAACGGCGTAGGTGATAAGTTACGAGGAACCGGCTTCTTCATGTTTTCCTTACCCCTTGTCGTTATTGCCTTGACTTTTTCTCCTGTATTAGTGAGGACTTTATGGGTTAATGGATAAGCTTTTTCTTGTAGGTTATTTATTGTAGTTTTAAGTGCCCTTATGTTTGATTCTGTATTTTCAAGGATCTTCCTCATCCTTTCATTATTCGTGGTCTATTTTTAAATTGTGTCTTCTCAAAAACATAATGATGGTTTCTTCTAAGGATTCCATATATCTGATATGCTTGATTGCCTCCTCTTTTTTGAGATGGTACTCCTTGGCTAGATGTTCCCCTTTGACATTTTCGTGAATGGCATCAACGTTGTCTAGGACATCATTGATTCTTTCCCTAGTGGTTGTTTCATCATACCGGTCATGCGAATGGTCTGCCATGACTTGCATTGATTCTAGGGCTTATGTTGGTGTCATCAGAGGAATGAACCCGTTAGAGTTAAGAATTTTGCGGGTGTGGATGTCTAATCTAGTGTAGAAGATATGAACCTTCCGTTGACAGTTCAGATCGTGCAACGGACATTGGTAAAGAAGATCATTGTATCTTTCCCAAGCATGATACAATGTCTCGTCCCTCTCTTGCTTGAAATTATGAATTTCTTCTAATTTCTTGGCAGTTATGAATGGGTGACAATATCTCCAAATAAATTCTTTTTTAAGGAGATCCCATGTACTTATTATAAATGTCAGATGCTTATTATGTGTAATTGTTAGTTTAGAACTTAATCTGCTTGTTATTTCTATAAAACAGTTTGAAAAATGAAAAAAATAGTAGCATAGTGTAGTAGCTTATTGATTCTGCTTATTTGCTTATTGATAATTGTTCATTAAGTCTGTTTTTAGCTTTCTAGTATCTGGTATAAAGACCTTATGCATTAGATCTGAAATTTATAAGCTAAAAATGAAAATTATCAAGTTAAGAGGGTGTTTGGGTCAAGCAGCACTAATTTGAGTTAGTGCTGCTAGACAACATTTTATCCCTTAAATTGGTTTTCAATTTCATTATAAGGTTTATAAAGTGAGGATTTATAGTTTTTGAAGGCTTAGATTAGTTTTTCATAAAATTAGTAAGTAGTTATTTGCATCTGTTAGTCTAAGTTTAAGTTTCATTAGCATTTTAAGCTCAAGTTGGTTCTAGTTGAAGTTATCAATCATTTTGCATTTAGTTTGGTGTTTTAAAGTTATAGATGCTAGATTTTTTAGGTCTGCACTATTAGTTTTAGGTTTTGAACATTTATAGTGGTCAAGTACATCAGTAGTTAAAAAGCTTAAAAGCCATTTTCAAGCTGAAAAATCAGCAGGTAAAAGTAGGTCTTAAGTTTTCAAATTAAGTAAACTAGTAGATTGTAGGCTAGATTACATTTGTTTATGCTTATTTTGTAAAAATTAGCTTGTTAACTTAACTGTTTTTAGGTCTGAATTTGGAGTTTTGTCTTTTCAAACCAAAAAGTAAACTCAGTTCTTACTAACTAAATAAGCTGTTTTCAGATAGCTTTTTCTTTGTCTATTTGCTTTTCAAAATAGTTTTTAAGACCTGTTTCTAGTAGCTTTTTGGCCAAGGTTTAAGATGATATAAGCTAGATAGTCATAAGGTTCTGTTTGCTTATAGGAAATTAAGTTTTAAGTTGCCTTAAGGACTGTTTGGTTAACTGTTTGGACTAAGCTGCTTATTTAGGATTTTTAGCTTGTAGTTTTAGCTTTATTCCTGTTCAATCTAGCTTATTAGGTTAATCTTCAGTAGTGAATAGCTTATTCAGGTCAATTTTTAGCTTATCTTGCATTTTCTTAAAAAATCCAAAAACATAGTTAATCTATGGCATGTTGTCTTTTTAGTAGCTTTTTAGTGCTTATTAACAATTTCTCAAAATGCATTTTTTTTGCAGTTTTAAGTAGCTTTTAATAAGTCTTTAAGATGTAAAGTAGTAGCCACAGTCCTTTAGCTTAGTGAAAAATTAAGCCTAATAGTTAGCTGTTGAGTCGGCTATATTTGGTTTTTAGTTTTAAGAAAAGTGCTTAATCACTTTTTCAGCTTATGGCTATTAGATTTTGCTTAATTCTGGTTCAGCTGTGCTTATTTAGTTAGCTTTAGGGTAATAGTAGCTTATTGTACTTAGGTTTAGCTTATTTTAGCTTATTTGATTCCCTAGTTTAACCAAAAAGCCAAAAAGAAGTTTTAAGAGTTTTCTGTTTTTATAAGCCATTTTCTGGCTTATTCCTTAAGATTAAAAAAAATTGTTTTCACAAAAGTTCTTAGTTTTCAGCTGTTCTATAACTTTGTTTTAAAAAGTTTTGCAAAAAAAAGGGAAGAGAGGAAGTCAGGGGTGAGCAAGGCTCGAACCCCTGACCTCTACCCTCCTCAACCTTTATAAACGCCTCACAACACACACCCTCACCAACGTGCCCTGGGGACTTTTTCGGTTTATCTTTGCAACATAAATCTTTTATAGACGTTTTAGGCCCTTTAGCTTATTAGGCGTTTTTAGCTTATTTGACAGCTTATTTGATAAGCTGTGTTTCCGAGTTTATTTTTCTTAGATTCCACATTGTTCAATCTACTTTTGCTAATTTTTTCAGAATTTTTATAAATAGTTTAGTATTTTTAAACATTTAATTTCATTAAAATCGTTTTTAATTCATAAAAAATTATATAAAAGTAGAAAAAATATAATTCTTTTTTAGAAAATTTTCTTTTAACATTTAGAACCTAGGAAAATTAGATTTGCTTTCGTAGGGTTAAAATTGCAAAATTTTGTTTTTTTTAAAGAAACGGATTGAACCCGTTCACCAGTTTTTAGATTTTTCATGCCTAGCTCTTCGTTTTGGTCTGTTTTCTTTGTTCTAGCTTTTTAGTCAATTAAAACTTATAAAAACCAAAAAGATCATTGTAGGACTTAATTTTGTTAATTTAGGGTTTTTAGGTTCCGTTGATTTGCGTATTTAGTTAAAATCTAATTTCCCGTTATTGTTTTTTTCGTAGTTAGACTTAATTGTGCCTTTATTTGCTCACTATTAGGATTTTAGAAAACAAATCATCTTCGAACCAATTTAAATCATTGTCCAAATAACAAGCGAGGTCTCAATTTCATAAGTCTTTGGGAAAACGACTTGGTAATCACTTACCGGTTTCTTACGTAGAATATTTTTCGTGTGATTTTTCTTACTACCTTTGTCCTCAAGGGTAGTTTAGGAATTTCATTATCGTTATACTATTATACGTATTAAAATTGTACGTATCAAGTTTTTGGCGCCGCTACCGGGGATTTGTGATTAAGATTCCTTCGTTTGCAGTTTGTCGATCGTGATTTGGAGAACCTTTCGTCTTCGAAAGTTACGCTTTTAAGAAAATAAAAAAAAATTAAAAATATAAAAAGTAAAAAAAAATTTCTTTTCGTTTTAGTATAAGTAAAAGTTAAATAAATAAGAAAAATACAAAAATATTTGCTCTTTCGGATTTTTTGATTCTTCTTGTGAATTTAAGATATAAAATTTTTTAACCAAGTTAGTAAAAGAACACCAACAAATAATACTTTCAATTGAAGTATTATCCATCAATAAGTTCCCGAACCAAAGATTCAAAAAAAATTACCGTTTGTGTCACTTACGAAAAACGCGCACCTCTTTTGTAAAGTTTATTTTACTTAAGAGAGTTACCTTAAGTTTGCTAATTATTCGGTAAACAAAAATATTTCCTCTTCTCATTTCTTTTATCATTTCATTTGTTTGTTTAGTGCATGCGCACTAGAAATTCAAATTTTCCAAATAATTTAAACGTAACCATTCCGAGACGTCGAAATAGAGGACGTACATAGTCGAACCCGAGCTTCGTACTATCGTTGCACCAATGCGAACGTCAATGGAGAGAGCTACTACCATCCCCACGGAAATGGTAAAGAAGCATCCGTTTACCGAGAAATTAAAGCGGAATCATTTTGAGATTAGACAAATTTGCTTCATTTGGTTCAAGCGAACCCGTTCTCGGTTTTTTGAGAACGAAATTCCTCATCTCATATTAATAGTTCAAAAGGATTACCTCACTCTTCGAGTTAGGAATGTGCCAAACGATGTGATTTAAGCTAATGATGGTTCCCATATTCACTCGAGGAGCTCTAAAACTGGTACGAAAAGAACATCCTAATTCATCTGACTTGGGAGGATCTCGTTACCAAATTCGTGAATCAATTTTTCCCTCCCTCGAAAACACTCACTTAAAGAATAAAATCTCTCGATTTACCCAAAAATTCGATGAGTCTTTTAGTGAAGCGTGGGAACGATTTAAGGAAATGCTTAGAGCTTGTCCTCACCACGGATTTACGGAGTTAACTCAAGTTGATACCTTTTATAATGGTTTAAACGACAACGATCAAGACTCCTTAAATGCCGCGGCGGGTGGAAATCTTTTGAGTAAGACGACTAGAGAGGCTTTGAATATAATTGAAAACAAATCAAAAGTGCGTTATCACGAAACAAACCATTGCTTCTAGGACGAATACGACTTCTAGGGAAAGTGTTAGTAAGACGGATGAAAGAATTGATAAGCTTCCGGATCAACTTTCGACCTTAGTCGAGATTGTTTCTATGAAAGTTATCACTCCCGCTCCAATTAAAGCGGTTGAGGAAACTTGGGTTACTTGTGGTGGTGCCATTCTTGTATAAATTGTTGACTACCGATAACAATCAAGCTAGAGTTTTGTGCGACTACATACGTTACAATCAAGTTAACCTCTGAACCGTGTTAGAAAACCAAATGGCACCACCCGGTTTGCTCCGTGCAAAACAATGGTCAAAATAGGTTTAATCAAAATCAAGGTCAAGGGAATAATTTTAATCGGGGAAATAATTTTCATGGTAATCAAGGTTTTCAAGCTTAAAATAATCATGCTCTGAATTTTCAAAACCAAGGATTTCAAAACCAACCTTTTCAAGTGCCTAATAATCAAGTTCAACAAGAATTTTCCAAATGATTTTTTTCGAGTTTACACAGAAAATACTATCAAATGATGAAGAAATATGCAAAATCAAATCAACACGTTAGAAAGGAGACTTAAGAATGAAATTCAAACATGATATAATCTCACAAGCCCGTCATGATGAATCAACAAACTACTTTCAAAATAATTTGGCAAACATGTAGGTGATTATTCAAAACCATGCCATCACTTCAAGGTACTCTTCTGGTAATACCATTCTAAACCCGAAGGGTAAGATAAAAGCGATCACTACTCGAAGTGGTGTTGCTTACGAGGGACCCTCGATTCCTACTAATCTTTCTCCTAAAAAGGAGTGGAACGAGAAACCGAGGAGACAATGGATAAGGAGCAATCTAATTTCCAAGGAAGTACCGCTCAAATCCCACCTCCGGTTACCCCTATTCCAACTCCGGAACCCGATGTTCCGAAGAATTTACCTAAGCCAAATATTCCATATCCTTCACGACGTAATGATCAAAAATCCCGTGACAAAGCTTCGAATCAAATGGAGAAGATCTTCCAAATCATTCAAGATTTGCGCTTCGACATAAGTTTCGCGGATGCTTTACTTTTGATGCCAAGATTTGCTCCTACGATTAAGAGTTTGCTCATGAATAAGGAAAAGTTGCTTGAGTTAGCTAAGATACCGTTGAACGAGAATTGCTCGGCGATGCTCCTCAAAAAGCTTCCCGAAAAGCTTGGAGATCCCGGCAAGTTTCTTATTCCATGCAATTTTCCGGGAATGGATGTATGTCACGCCTTGGCCGATCTTGGCGCGAGCATAAATCTTATGCCTCTTTCCTTTTGGAAAAAGCTTTTCCCACAGCCCCCCCCCCCGAACTACACCAACTCGGATGACTTTAGAGTAGCAGATCGATTGATTACCCATCCTAAAGGACTCGCTGAAGATGTTTTCGTTAAGGTGGGAAAGTTCCACTTTCCTACCAATTTTGTTGTTGTTGATTTTGAAGCCGATCCTCGAGTACCTCTCATTTTAGGAGGATCCGTTTTGAGGATCAGTCGTGCTTTAATTAATGTGTAAGAAGGAGAGCTTAATTTAAGGGACGGAAATGAACAAATAATTTTTCATATGAATGGCACGACAAAACATCCTCAAAAGCATGTAAACGAGTCAATTAAAATGGTTAATGACACATGCAAGGATAGTTTTAAAAAGTTCACCAACGAACACCGGAAGATGACGACGATGAAAAGGAAAAGCAGGAAGTAAAGAATCTTGCAGAGCCGACAGTAAAACGCCAAACTCGTATTACACCTTATTTGAAGAATTTTAAAGTTACTCAGAAGGAGACCATTTTTCATTCGAGTAAAACGCCTCAAGTTTCTTCGGTTTTTGCAATCACATCCACCTTACCGACTATTGAGCCCAAGGATTCTCTCATAATGGGGGACGAGCACCTTAGCATTTTTTGTGTTGAGGAAATTGTCCCAATCCCAAGAGAATCCGAGGATACCTTCGATAATAACAAAGGATGTGATTTGACTTTCTCAAATCTTCTCTTAGGTTCTAAGGACAATAACAATTCAATTCTTAAGGAGGATGTTCAAGAAGAAAATTTTCAAGTTTATTCAAACCCTCTTTTTGAATTTGATGACAACTACAACTTTAGTGACGTAAACCCTCTTTTTGATAAGGTGTTAGAGGACATCGAGTGCAAGGATTCTTATGATTCCAACCTTGATGAGTCGACTTTCCTAGTCACGCCTCTTTCCGATTCTAAGAAGGATGAGTGTCTCGCTCCAGGAAACGACATTGAGTTTCTACTTCACCATGATCCGTCTACTCCTATGAAAAGCATTGCTTCCATTCTCGAGGGATTCATCGATGAACCACCTTTCAAAGAGAATGATGATTTATTTGATTTGGAATGTAAAACGAATGATTGGAAAAGAATTTTATACGATGCTCAAATTGATGAGGCTGAATGTTTCGACCCAGGAGGCGATAATGATGAGATCGATGCTTTTCTAGCTATCGAAGTTCCTACGTATATTGAGGAAGGTTATTATGACTCAGAAGGAGACGTATTATATCTTGAGAGTTTGCTTAGTGATGATACCACCCATAATCTCTCTCCCAAAGTATTTTTCGATCATGAACCACAACACATTAAGAATGAATCAGACCATGATACTTTTTCTCCCAAAAGTGATCCTCTTTACCATGAGTTCGCTGGTGAATCCATCACGATTCCTCCAAGAATTGTTAGAGAGCACGAGGATTATATCAGTCGAATGTGGTTGCTATGCGGTAATTCATCTTCCCGGTCGCCGGAAAATTTTCATACAATCATCGAGTCTCTTCCCACATCTACTACCCTCATTGAGGATAGTGATTCTAATAGGGAAGAGATCGATATATTTTCCGGACCAGATGATTCGATACCACCGGGTATCGAAAGTGATTTTGACTCGGAAGAGGATATTATTGATAACTTGCTTAACGATGATCCTATTCCCGAATATGAGCGTTTAACCTTTGACATTGAGCCCGATGTGCCCATGATAATCAATGATGATGAGCTTAATGAAGACGAATGTTTTGACCCAGGAGGAGGTGAGATTAATGTTGAAGTTGACAATTCCTTCACATTTGTCATTCAGACTTTTCTCCCGTATCTCACTTACCCTGAGGTTTCTCCTTTACTTTCCTCCACCGAGAACGAGGACACCATTTTTGACCCCG
>BQNB010025103.1:0-60014 GCA_026074375.1 Tanacetum coccineum
CATCTGTTTGATTTTTTTAGGGCATCTGTTTGATTTTCTGGGTTTTCTAGCAAAATATGGTTTTCCCTAGAACCCATCCCTATCAAGAAATGTGTAGATGTCTTAAATGGTTGCAAACGTAATGGCTTGGACATTTGCAAATTCTCCCCCTTGGTGTATGCTCTTCCTTGATTGGGGCACCAAGAAATCGAGTAACGAAAAAGTGCTACAAAACAAAGTTAGTAGAAAAATACACACATATATATATATATATATAATGATGATAGATATATATGCAAGACATTTAGTGGGGAACAAATCATGTATGTTTTAGGTATATGCACTCTAAAGTGTAGCACTAAAGACAATAATCTAAATAAAGAAAAATGATGAATGCTTAAGACATAGAAATATTTAGGAACCAATGATAAGATTCGACTTACACATGCTTAAGGACTAAGACTTGACCAACAAGTCTTATTATGAGAATGACTCCTTCCAAGATGTCATATGGTCAAGAAGTATTAACATATGATGATTGTGGGTTTAAATATACTAAGTGTTGTATTGAGATATTACTAAATCCTCAAGGTTTCTTTGTTAAGCATTATGTATGCTTTTCATGTTTGGGGTGTTTAAGGATAAACATTATCGTAAGACTTTAGGTCGAACTAAATGTTGATGATAAGGATGATTTGTTGAGGAAACATAAATGAAGAAGGATGAGCGTGAATGGAAAGGGAAGGTGTTGACTATAGGTTTGTTGGGTGTTTGGTAGGTTTGGAGAGTAAGGTGATGAGAGAATGTTGTTTTGTTGTTGGGAGAGATGCATGGCTAAGAGGTTTGATAGGTCTTGTAGTTGATTAATGTCATCAACTAGGCTTTCTCTACTTGGAGATGGAGGTGGTGTGTGTTGAGTTTGGTTGTCACTTTGAGGTGGAGATTGAGTGTGAGTAACATGTGAATTGATGGGTGAGATGGGAAATGGAGGATGTGAGGCAACTTGTGGTGATGTGGGAGTGTCCTTAATGTAAGGATTTGGTAATTCTTGATTGGGGTGATTGTTTTCTTGAGATGGTTCATGATGAGAAGTGAGTGGTTTTGGCATTGGTGTAGATGAATTTACATTGAGCTCATTGGAAGTGTTACAAGGGTTTAGTTTCTTCCTCCAAATGGGTTTCACACTCATTTTGGCTACCCTTGATGGTTTGGATGTGGGTTTGTTAGAGGATGTCATTGGTGAGGATGATTGTGATGAGGAGATGTCATTGGTGAGAATGTTAGTAGATGGTTGTTAATGTTGATGAACAAAGGTGAAAATGTGAAAATGGTGGAAGAAAAGTGAAAGACACAACATTGTGATGACTCAACAAGTGGAGTAATGGGTGAGAGCAAGAGGGTTATTTCCATTGAGTTAGGTGCTTGAGTTGGAGGAACTCTAGGAGGAGGTGACAATGGAGGGTTTAGGTAGCCATTTGTGGAAGGAGATGATGAAAGAGTTGGTGATTTTGGTGTGTAGTCAATTGAAGAGGATGAGGTGTCTTTGGTAGATGGAGTTTTAGAGGGTGCATTTGGAGCACTAGGAGATGATTCGTGAAGCTTGGGTGATGGGTTTATAGTGTCTTCATTTGTCAAGTTAATGAAGAGTTGTTTTGGTGGTA
Organism: Tanacetum coccineum; assembly: GCA_026074375.1. Lineage (NCBI taxonomy): Eukaryota > Viridiplantae > Streptophyta > Magnoliopsida > Asterales > Asteraceae > Tanacetum > Tanacetum coccineum. The sequence continues at coordinate 1,641 of BQNB010025103.1, forward strand.
TGATTAATTTTTGGTTTCTTTGATGGTTAATATCATCTTTGAGATCTTCACTTTGCTCAAAAATCGGAAAATGACAAAATGAAAGGACACGATATTGTGATGACTCAACAACACTTTGAAGATTTAATATCTTCTTTGTGTTCTTCACTTATTAAAACAGTGGAAATGATTTGATGAGACGCATTTCATTACGAAATTCATTTGCATTTGACAACATAGGCACACATGCTTATGAGTGTCGGGATATAAGGATGAGACGCATTTCATTACGAAATTCACTTGCTTTTGACAACATAGGCACACATGCTTATGAGTGTCGAGATATAAGGATGAGACGCATTTCATTACGAAATTCACTTGTGGGGAATGGTTACATGGTGAATCTTCTTGTGAAAGTGACAGGCGGATGAATTGAGGTTGTTAGTAGTAGGATGATTCTGGTTTTTTATGTCACTTTTGGTGATTTGGGGTTGTACCTAGAACTAGTGTCACTTAACAAGTGTGAATAAAGTTATGAGGGTTTGAGTGTATGGTAGTAGTGTATATTGTGGTTTTTAGTGATAAGAATCACCTATGTGAGTTTCCTTAAGAGTGTTTGGTTAAAGGATATATGTGAAGATGTGTGTTTTCCCTTCCTTTCTAATACGTGCTCATCCGGACATAAATTGTGGAATAAAAATAATAGGTGAAGAGAAATAACGATGGAAGCGATGAGATTGACAAAGTCATGACAGATAACGGTTAGTATACGATGAACTTCATCCGCGAAGTTATGTAGCTCTTCTCGAGTATTGTGAATGTTCATAGAACAATCACACGACGAGGTATGAGGTTGTTCTAAGGTGGTAAGTGGAAATGGTAGAACGGAAGATATTAACAAATCTATATATATTCTAGTGGCGATGATTAAGGTTTTTGTGAAACGAATTAGACATGAACAAAGAGTGACATTTTAATTTGCATTTCAAGAATTAAAAATGCTTAAACATTTCGAATGAAATGATTAAGTTGTCGAGATTTATCAGAATATATTTAATATGTTTACCAAGAATATTAAAATGAGAATGACACGTTTATAAGATTTGTTTCATTATTCCTAGACCTGGATTTAAAAGGTTCACGTTTGAGTGATTTAGTAAGGGTGCCGGCAAAGTTGTCTTTCGACGAAACTTTTTCAATGAAGATATTTCCTTTTGGAAATTGTTGTAAGGGAAATAACGACAAATTTTGATGAGTTTTCTATCCAAAGATCGATGGATAATGTTTGATTCTCATTGTGTATGTGGTGAGCATGACGATAAACCATCGTAACATTCCTAAGGGCATGGAAAAGACTAATGGCAGTGAAAGTACATAGTCTTAAGGTGTGTATATTAAGGAGACTATGAATCACTTATGTAGAAAATCGTAAGACCTTTTTCACATGAAGGTTGATGTAAGCTTTTAGCTTTAGGAAGATCATTTTAACATATGTTGTTAAAAGGCTTGAATATGAATTATCGGATATGACCTTTAACGATGCGACCCAAGTAAGATACTTGATATTTCGGATGAAAATATTTTTTAAAATTGTCAAACCTACTTGGAGGAGTGTTAGATATATATATATAAGCAATCAAACGTTGAGCATCAAGATCATGAAGACATATAATTGCATTACATGGAAACAAGTAATCATCTTGAAACATTAAAGCACATATTCGAGGTGCATTGTGTCTAGATTGACTAAGGAAAATCCTAATTTCTATGTGCTTAGTGTGTACTCCTAATGATATACAAAGTCTATCGATGTAGACTATCATTATGCATATTTAGGAAGAACTATTTAATCAAATCTGTGATCATGAATATGTCGACTATCACTAGTGGTGCTTAATTCAGGCTAAACACGACCATTTTTATAGGTTATACACCGAACCCAGCTTCACTCTTGGAAGCAATTCAATTGTTAGGTCAAATTGAATTTCTAGTGCAATAGATTCTCCAGTAGTCATTCTCATGTTAGACAAAATAAAATTCTTATATTTGCCTAATGAAGTGTTAGCAAGATAAGTTTGTATTATTCTTTTCATATAGAGGGCCCTAACATGACTCAACTAACATACTTTAATTTCGGTTCGCATAATCCTAATCAAGATGTATAGAATTCTAAGATAAGCGTATAAACAAAGATGGTTTAATTTTGGTTTAAGATCTATAGATTGTTTGGTTTCGATTACATATTGCTTGATTTAATGGATGTCTTATACTTAGTCATCTTACATGTGTAGTTGTCACATGTGATATTTAACGTGTTTGATTTTTCAAAATCCAAAATATGTGCTTATTTGTGACAAATATGTTATATTGAGAATGTTTTAAGAATTCTCCATTTCATGTCATGTGAAATGAATCTCATCAAGATTATTTATCTTAATCAAGTTTGTGATTCATTAGTGATAAATCATTAAAAAGATACATATTTTATTTTTAAACAAATATGCTTTTCTAAAATTATTATTCTTATCAATGTTGTATATCATAATTAAATAAGTATTTTTACTTGATTTATGCACTGACACATATTTGGATAGGTTATTTTTCAATTCTAATAACTTATATTATTCAAATTATATGTAGTGTATTTTCTTGTAACACAACCATTTATGATACAAAGAATATAAAATGCACATGATATATGTTATCCTTTATCAATCGTTTAATATGATAAGTCCATAAAATCTTTAAACACAATGTTTCCCAAACATCATGTTGTCATAGGTGAATAAACAAGATTTTTTCTTATTAGAGCGTTTAGTTAAAAGTGACATTTTAGCTTTGAGTCGTTGCTTTAATATTGTTATGAGCAAGTTAACATATATGTTGTTTGCTTGTGTTTTGGCTTATCAGAAATGACACAGTTACCAATTGCATTTGCATGTAATTGCTTGAACTAGGTTCGTCCAATCCTACTTATTGTTGTATTTTATGCATGTATTGAATATTGGTATTATATTTGGAACACATCCATTGACAAGTAGCAATCAATTGACATTTAATCAACACAAGTTGTGAGTTTTGTTTGATTCGATGCAAATTCCTTTTCATCTAGAAAAGGATGTAATTATTTTATATCAATCAAGTGTAATTGATGAGTTCTATGTAGATCCAAGATGATTTCTTTTGTTATATTTTGTTTTAATCTTGAAAACTAAACAAATAAGAATCCGATATTTCATGTCCATAAAACGAAAACTTGTAATTAGATTCAATAACAATATCATCATAATTTGAATAATGAATTGATATATCTTGAAATATTTCTTGACCCTAAGAAACACTCATATAAAAGAAAATGAGATAAATATTCTAAATAGTCGTGTTACATATTCCAAAGATTAGTTGTAAATTTTACTTGTACGAAAGACTATTTGTTAGTTTTGTATAATATACATGTTTTTGGAAATCTTTATGTGTGTGAGGTTTTCTAAACTTTTTTATACAAAAACACATCATTTTGTAAAAACTATATGTTTAAAAAAAAAGTTATGTGTATATGTTAGAAACATGTATGCACAAAAGCATTCTCTTTTTTCTAGTTATTGATGTATTAATCTCAATCTTTTCTTTTGTTTAAACCAACCCAAGGTCTGAACCAAGCAAAGTTGTTGAAAATATTTAAAGTGTTGTTGAAAATAGATTAATCGTTGGAAAGATTTAGTGACTAGTTTTAAACACATTTATAATATACTTGACAAGTTATTGAACTCTTATTCTAAGTATATTCCATACCGAAAAGATTTACAGCTGTTTATGTAAACATTGTAAGATTAAAGTGTCTATGCCTAGATGCAATGCAAGAACATTTTGCCAATCTTATTGCAGGCAACTTCTGGCATAAGTTACTAGTTATGCATAATCTGAAAAAAAATAGCTACAATTCACGAATAGTGTACTGGCACATATGCTTAGATATTCAAATTAGTCAATTAGAATTGCAACAATCATTTAATAATTTTATTAACAAACTAAGGACACAAGAGTGCATATAATCATAGCATAACACATAAAAGTAATAGTCATTGTTTTGTGTATTAGTTACAACAAAGCTTTATTTATTTACTAGCTCAGTTTTATGTTGACAAAAAAATTCTTTCCTCCCCTTTTCAAAAATCCAGTACTAATATTTTTTTTTGAAAGTTAATCTTTACACCATTTTTCAAGATTATATTCGACTAGAAATTCCGACTCGATAAGGAAAGTAAATACAAGTTTTACGTTGGCCAAGTGCTTTGGATTAAAAATCAATTGCTTGATTATAGGCATAACTTTATGCATATAAAGATCTATATTGATAATAAGAGTACTATATGCATAGTTAAGAACCCTGTTTTTCATTAAAAAACAAAGCACATTGAGAATAGACATCACTTTATCAGAGATTCCAATGAAAAGAAGCTAATTCAAATGATCAAGATGCATACTGACAAGAATGTTGCAGATTTGCTTACAAAAGCATTGATGTAAGTAGATTTCAATATTTGATTGCTAGTATTGGAACGCTCAATCTTTAAAGTCTTGATTATGGAAAATGGTGAGCGAAAAAGAACAGAGAGAATTGGTGAAAATAAAAACAGAAAGAGAGATGTGTGATAAAAATAGACAGGGTGATTTAGTGAGAAAAAGAATTGAGAGAATTTATGAGTTGAAAAACAAAAAGAGAGTTGTGAGTTGAAAAACAAAAAGAGAGTTGTTTAAAAACAGACTGAGAGAATTGTGAGCTAAAAGAATTAAGAGAAAGCAAAAACAGGCAGAGAGAATTATGAGCTAAAAGAATTAAGAGAAAGCAAAAACAGACAAAGAGAATTGTGAGCTAAAAGAATTAAGAGAAAGCAAAAATAGACAAAGAGAATTATAAGCTAAAAGATTTGAGAGAAATCAAAAATAGACAGAGAGAATTATGAGCTAAAAGAATTGAGAGAAAGCAAAAACAGACAGAGAGAATTGTGAGCTAAAAGAATTAAGAGAAAGAAAAAATAGATAAAGAGTTTTTGTGAGTCAAAATGTTAATTTGATGATGGAAAAGCTGTTTGGAATGAATTGGAGTTAATGCTGGTAACTCAAAGTTAATGCTGCCAGGCATAACTTACTGCTGTTGGGTTACTATTGTTGGGCAAAGTTAATGCTGCTAGGCATAAACTTACTACTGCTCTTATGAGTTAATGCTGCTAGGCTTAAACTTACTACTACTGTTATAAGTTAATGCTGCTAGGCTTAAACTTACTACTAATGTTATAAGTTAATGCTTCTAGGCATAAACTTACTATTGCTGTTGAAAGTTAATGCTGCTAGGCATAACTTACAACTGTTGGTGAATGTTAATGCTGTTGAGGGTATTTTCATATATACTTTGATTAAGCTTTTCATTCAATCATTTAATCGATTTCAATCATTCATATACTCTCTAATCATAAACCCTAACTCAATTTCATCATTTATCATCAAAACCAACACAATGATGACCCTACAATTTGCTGATACTCACAATTTAGTCGTGATTTTGACTAAATCTGCTAAAAGTGAAGGATTTGAGCAGATAGTGGATTTTTTGAATGCAAGTTCTATAAGATATGCTTTAACCGTTAATCCCACTATATATACTTTGGACTACTGTCAAGGTGAAAATGGTCAATGGGGAACAAAAGTTATAAGCCCTAGTGGATGGAAAGAAGATCATCATAACTGAAGCAACTGTAAGATGAGATCTTCAACTGGAAGATGCTGATGGTGTTGATTGTCTGCCAAATGCTACAATTTTTGAACAGCTTACACTCATGAGGTATGAAAAACTTTCACAGAAGTTTACTTTCTATAAGGCATTCTTCTCTCTCCAATGGAAATTTCTTATTCATACTATTTTTCAATGCCTAAGTGCTAAGAATACTGCATGGAATGAATTTAGTAGTACTATGGCCTCTGCAATCATCTGTTTAGCCACAAACCAAAAGTTTAACTTTTCCAAGTATATTTTCAAAAGCATGGTGAAGAACTTAGATAATGCTATCAAATTCTTGATGTATCCGAGATTTGTTCAAGTCTTTTTGAATAATAAACTAGAAGGGATGGCAACTCACAACATGATTTATATTGCACCCTCTCACACAAAGAAGATTTTTGCTAACATGAGAAGGCAAGGAAAAGACTTTTCTGGTAGAGTAACACCATTATTCCAAACAATGGTGGTACAAGCTCAAGAAGAAATGGGTGAAGGTTTAGCAATGCCAACTGATCCCCATCACACACCCATCATTACTCAACCATCATCATCTCAACCCCAAAGGAAACAAAAATCAAGAAGGCCAAAGAGAAAGGACACTGAGATTCCTCAGTCTAGTGTTCCTAGTGATCCTACAAATGTAGCAGATGAAGCTGTCAATGAGGAGCCTAGTATGCAACTTAAGGAATTGATGGATTTTTGTACCAAACTACAACAAAGAGTGCTTGACCTGGAGAACACAAAGACTGCTCAAGCTCAGGAGATCACAAGTTTAAAGAAGAGAGTCAAGAAGTTAGAGAAGAAAGGATGGTCAAGAACTAATAAGCTCAAAAGATTATACAAGGTTGGTAGATTTGCAAGAGTAGTTTCATCTGATGAAGCTAGTTTGGGTGATCAGGAGGATGCATCCAAACAGGGGAGGAAAATTCATGATATTGATGTTAATGAAGACATCACCCTGGAGAATGTTCATGATGCTGAAATGTTTGATGTAAATGATTTACATAGTGATGAGGTGGTTATTAAAAGTGAAGTTACTGATAAAGCTGGTGAGAAGAGAAATATTGTTGAGGAAGCAGTTGTTGTGACTGATGTTGTTACAATTCAGTTAGTGCTGCTACAATAACTAATGTTGAACTTACTTTGGCTCAAACACTGGCAGAGTTGAAGAGTGCAAGACCCAAGACAAAAGGGGTTGTTATGCAAGAGCCAAGTGAATCAACTCCAACAATATCTTTACAACTACCATCACAGGTTAAGGGTCAAGGTTCAAAGGATAAGGGTAAAGCAAAGATGATAGAACCAGAGAAGCCTTTAAAGAAGAAAGATCAGATTAAGTTTGATGAAGAAGAAGCTTTAAGGCTACAAGCAAAGTTTGATGAAGAAGATAGGCTTGCAAGGGAGAAATCTCAACAAGTAGAAGAAGCCAACATTGCTTGGGATGACATTCAAGCAAAGATAGATACTGACTATCAACTGGCTAAAAAATTGTAGGCACAAGAACAACAGGAGTTAACAATTAAAGAGAAGTCTACTTTGTTTGTACAACTCTTGGAGAAAAGAAAGAAGCACTTTGCTGCTAAAAGAGTAGAAGAAAAGAGAAATAGACCACCTACAAGAGCTCAACAAAGGAGTATCATGTGTACTTACCTGAAGAATATGGCAGGATGGAAGCCCAAAGACTTAAAGAACAAGTCCTTTGCTAATATTCAAGAATTATTTAAGAAAGCTTTCAAGAGGGTAAACACCTTTGTTAACTTTAGAACAGAGTTGGTGGAAGGCACTGAAATGGAAGAAAGTTCCAAAAAGCAAAAGTAATGGAAGAAAGCAGTTCAAAAGAGCAGGAGATGAGCTTTAACAAGAGTCTACCAAGAAGCAAAAGATGGATGATGATCAAGAAAGAGCTGAACTTCAAAGTTTAATGAAAGTCATTCCTGATGAAGAGGAAGTAGTTGTTGATGCTATACCTTTAGCTACTAAACCACCAAGCATTGTTGACTCGAAGATTGTTAAAGAAGGAAAGACCGGCTACTATCAAATTATAAGAGCTGATGGAAGTTCAAGGAGGTACTCAGCCTTTATTAAGATGCTTAGAAGCTTTGACAAGGAAGATTTGGAAACTTTGTGGAAATTCGTTAAAGCTAAGCATGGGTATACAAGGCCAGAAAAGGGCTATGAGAGAGTGCTATGGGGTGATCTAAAGACAATGTTTGAACATCATGTGTGGAGGAATATACGAGAAAGCAAAGTGTTGGTTTGGAAGCTATTTGATTCCTGTAGAGTACACTTTGTGAGGTTTCAAAATCTGCATGTCTTTATGTTGGTGGAGAAGAGATATCCCCTTACACCTGCTACAATCACATATATGTTAAATAAGAAGCTGCAAGTTGATCATTAGAATAAAATATGTTATCATCTTCTTAAGCTCATTACAAAGCAACTCAAGAATCAATGAAGTGTTTGGAAGCATCCTCCTAGTAATTAGTGAAGCTTTTAATGAAGAAACCTTACGATTTTGAAGATAAATATCAAGTTTAGGGGAGGATTGTTGGGATTAAAAGACTTTTTGATGATCTTAGAGTTACTGCTCTTAAGGTATTAGTTACTACTGCTAAGCATAAACTAGTGCTGTTAGTAATCATAATGAAAAATATGCTAAGTAGTTAGTACTGCTAGTTTCTACTGCTAGTGTAAGTTACTATTGCTAGTGTATATTACTACTGTTTGTTACTACTGCTAGTGTAACTTAGTATTGCTAGTAAATGTTAGTACTGCTAGAGTAAAGTTAGTACTACTGGTGAAGATTGAAGAAAATATTCTAAGTAGTTACTACTGCTTGTACACAGTTAATGCTGCTGGTGTATAAGTTACTACTGCTAGTGTTCAGAGTTAATGTTGCTGGTACAAAGTTACAACTGCTAAAAGATTACAACTGCTGAAAGGATAAAGACTGCTCAGAAAAGATAAAGATTGCTTAAAGATCAAGATTACTTAGTTGATAAGGATTGTTATTTATAGAATAGATCTTTAAGAATATTCTAAGTTTTTGCAATATATTGTAAATCGACTAGGACTCCTTGGTGTATAAAAGGAGGTCCTAGGGTATAGAGTTCTATGTATAAAAAATGAGTCATTCATAGAATTATCATAGTTTCAAGGTTTTGTAACCCTAATACTAGTTAGATTATTCGTATTAATATATTGAAGCTTTTGTTTGTTAATCTGTGTGTTTATTAGAATTACTGTTTCATTGAAGAATTCTTCTTATATTAAAGATTAGATTCTGCATAATCTTTAGTATTATCAAACAAAGTTTCTACTATAGTTGTGTTGGATTTATCTTGCATAACTAAACCTTACACAGGCTAAGGAATTCAAGATCCATTGAAGTGGGATCAACAAGAACATATAATAAGTTATTGAAACTTGTTGGAAGAATTCAAGATCCATTCAAGATCCATTTAAGATTTCCTTTGAACTTGTTGAAACTTCTTCAACACGATGAACATATAATTCATGTTCCATGCCATGCCACCACACTTAATAAGTTGCAAATCATATCATATCATCTTTGTAACATCTTATTAACAACACACACTCGTGAAAATTCTACTTCAATGTCAAATAAATGATAAAGAATTATCCCTGTAACCAATTTTTGCAATTAATCCAAAAAACTTAGCCATTTAACCAAACATTTTGTTCTATTCAGATCCAAACCATGTGTGTTATCAAATATTAAACAAAGCTAGTAGTACAAACTTTTTTACCTTTGTCTGAGAATGACCGGTACATACCAACCTTGTTTCTTTTTAAGATTCGAACTAGTTACCCTTATCAATTATAACAAATACATATTCACAACCAAACACAAACTTATCTTAGGAATAATACCAGCCAACATAAGCGACTTATAGCAGACTTAGAAGTATCTCGTGGGGAATTTTATTTGAAGTCTTGCTAGCTTGTTGTTTGATTTTAGTATTTAGAGATTTTAGATTAAGTTTGGTTATGGTCCCTTGCGAGATATGAATAAATGTAAGAGATTTGTGGATTTTAGTTTCGATTTAGGACATCACTTGAGTTTGTTCAAGGTTGATGGTCTTTATAGCACTTGGAGTTTATGCAATGTAGTTTTCTCTATTTTTGTACCTTGTGTTATGATTGATCATTATGTTGCATTCCTGATTTTCTGCCATTGTCGGGGTGTGACATCCAAGTAGTTTTGCAACAGCATCTTCCAATAGTCATTATAGCAAACTTCCTTTAAATGAACTAATAAACATCATAGCTTAAACCAAATCCATGAACAAGCAGCAGCAACAATGTACCATCTGCATTAACTACATGGTATACGGGTACCATGTTTCATCATAAACACCCACATTAGGGACTCAGCATCATAGCTAACTTCTAAAAGACAAACCAAGCTAGTTCATAGTTGCGGTTGTTCATTATCCATAGTAGGCATCCATCATCAAACCTTAACAATTATGAGCCGCAACCAGCAGATCAAACATATCGAGACAAAACCTTAAAATAATAGGGTTATGCGAACACATACGCCACCCTACCTAAGATCTCATCCAATCATAGATCTACCCAACCCTCAATTGGACAGATTTAAAGACCGAATAGGATCTAGGGTTACAAACATTCCCAAACTAAATAAATAATGAAATCTGAATGACTTAAACCCTAATAGAATAGGATCACGAATAGATTCATTGACTCCCATAAAAACTAAACGTGTACAAACCAACAATAAACTAATCGAAGACACAAAACCCTAATGAGAGGCTTGGTAATCGATCAGTTTAGAGATGATAAAGGCACACGCAAAGAAATCAAGTCCCATAATTAAGGGTGTCGATGACCAAAGCCTTCCTATCGTAAACACATCAAAACTAGAAAAAAAACTCAACCGTGATTGCTTAAAACCCTAGAAACAATCATAGAATGATCGATCTAGGAGTAATGAACAAAAAGATCGAGTCATAAAGAGTGGACGGATTGGGAATTGGTGGAGGCCAAAATCTCCTTTTTCTCTCCCATAAGGGAGAGAAAAAACCCTTACTCGACTTTCATTTAAAATGTTTGAAATGGTTCTTATAAATTGGATATTTCCCCTACACTTATTCGATGCAAAATACCTTTGATTGTAATTAAGACAAAGTTAAAGACAAAACAAGGCATGATCACAAAATTCAAACATATAAAAATAAATGATAAAGAATTAAAACATACGACACTCCTAAAATGCGGGAAAATAAAAGATTGGGTTGCCTCCCAAAAATCATTTTTATTTATTTAACGAGTCTTGTAGCTAGACTCAGAGTCACACATCCTAGGAGTCATGAAAATGATCCAAGTCGCTGAACTCGCTTGGATTCTCCTTCTCGAACAACTTTCTAGTGGTGGGAATGGATTGGAAGGTTTTAGTGAATTCCTCTTCATCCAGATCGATCAATCTAATCTTAGCATTCCATGCTCCATCTCCTCCTTTTGGTGGCTTATTCCAATCTATCTTGTTCTCTATCAAATCTTCTGACTCCCATATATTTCCCTTAAGATTTATTGGTATAACTCCTAAGAATTCTACCATCCTTCTAAATACTAGGACATCTTTAAAGGGGTTAAGCTTGGCATCTCTAGTGATTTCCCATTCAACGGGCAGATGGTAATCAGTGAAGTCCTTCTTAGCATAGTAAGGGGGTCGGGCACCTATTCCATCTAGACTAGGTCGTGGTGTATAAGACTCTCATTTTCCTAGGGTGGACCAATAGGGTACCTCTTCTTCTCTTAGGTCAATTTCCATAACTCTAAATATAAATTGACCTAGTAACTCCTTCTGCTACTGCTATTTTGGCATTTCTATAGTCTATTACAGCATTAGCAGTTGCTAGAAATCCTCTTCCTACGAGTAATAGGGTAGTGAGGTCTTTGTCTATGTCTATGACATAGAAGTCATCTAAAAGTTTTTGCCTTCCAATTTGGACTTCTACATTTTTAACAATTCCTACGAGATAAGACTTAGTTATATCTAATAACCCAAAAACATGATCGGTCTCTTCTAGTAATCCAATCTTAAGCTTTTTGAAGATATATAATGAGATTAAATTCACACAAGACCCTAAATCGGCTAAGGTATCAAAAGGCTTGGAGTCCCCTAGGCTACAAGGTAAGGTAAATAGTCCCAGATCCTTCATTTTCTTAGGCATTTTGCCTTGTATGAATGCAGACCCATTTTTCCTAACTCTAAACTCTCCACATATTTATCTAGCATAGAATTATACATTGGAGCATGAGCTAGAACTTAAGAACCGGTAAGTTAAGATGCAAATCCTTAAATTCATCTTTTAAAGATTTTTCGGGTTCTCTTGGTTTTGAGGTTCCTATTTTGTTGATCATTTGTAGTTGGTCTTTTGGAAGATTTCTCGTTGGTCTAGCACATGGTTTAATGGCATTAATCAAATTGAGGGAATGAGGTAAGAATTGTGGGTCTTTCATTGGGTAAGAACGAGTAGACAAAACTAGAGAGGTGGACTTAACATTCAGTTCCGGGTTCTTAACCATGTCACTTGGGAGCGTTCCCGTCATTCGATCATTAATGGCCTTCATGATTGTGTCAATTTTATTGGTCATCTCGCCTTGTTGTTGTTTGAAATCGGCTTCAAACTTAGACAATCTAGTGTCTTGAGATGCCATGAAGTTAGACATCAATCCTTTGATATTTGATTGATTATTAAAATTTTGAGGATTGTTGTTCATGGAGCGGTTCGGAATCGAACCGTTGGGCTGAAAACGATTAGGTGGGTTTAAAAAATTATTTTGAGAATTTTGAGGTTGCCTCCACCTAAGGTTTGGCTAACTTTCCATGAGGGATTAAAGGTGTCACCAATATTTTTTTGCTCGGGTTTGAAAGTGTACCACTTACCTCCTGCTTCGTCAATATGCGAGGATGCGTAGTCAATAAAATCTTGCTCGGGATTTTCCATGCCATATTGAGTGTCGTAGGGCCACTATAGATCTCGCATGAAAAAGTGATTTTGTTCACTTGAACGGATGATTTAGTGTCAAGATGAGCTTCCATCAAGCATTAGACTTGATTTTAAAGCTTGATGAGACGACGGTCGGATGTACTCAGGACATCTTAAGGAAAAGAGATTGCCTTGATGAGACGATGGTCGAATGTACTCATTCTAACTTTCGTTGTCATAGAGGGCTAGGTCCTCTAGTAGTGCCCAGGATTCTTTGACGTTTTTGTCACGTAGCTTACCACTAGCCGCCTGATCGATGGTTCGTCTTGTGGCGGGATTGACATGGTCATAAAAGATTTAGACTTGGAGCCAAAGATTGATGCTAGGATGAGGGACTTTTTAGAGTAAGTCCTTGAAACGAGTCCATACTTTAGAGAGAGATTCACCTTGCTGTTGTTAGAACATCAAGATGTCATTCCGGAGTTTTGTAGTCCTTCCCGGTGGAAATAATTGAGCAAGAAAATGAGTAGTAAGATCCTCCCAGGTGGAGATGGATGCTGCAGGAAGACGTTCAAGCCAATTGCTAGCTTGATCGCGAATTGAAAATTGAAATACACACAAGTGCGTCCTTTCCCTGTTTGCAACATCAAGGTCAAGTCAACCCACTAGTTTTAGAAACTCTTTAAGATGTTGGTTTGGATCCTCAAACTGAAGTCCATGGAATGAGCATCCGTTTTGTACCAACCGGATGGTGTTGGATCATAGAGGTACCACATTGTTCTAATCGAAGAGCTTAATGGTGTTTCGATAGCCTTCATGGCTAGGTCTAAAGTAATCTGCAAGAGTACGGATAGGGTTTTTGTCTCCCATGGAGATAAATGAAAAAGATTTACTAAACAAATAACACCAAAAACGATAGACTAAAGGAAGCTAATTGACAAAAAATAAAATTCTCACTTATAAGAATCAAACGAGTAGACCTAAGCTAAATTAAATTCAAAACTTAACTATTCCCCACGCAGTGGTGCCAAAAACTTAATGCGGGTCTTGTAAACTTGCAAAGAGTTTTACAACTCCCTAGGCAAAGTACCTAACCATTGTAGTGTAGTATAGGCAAGACTTAGGGGTTGTTATTGTTCTAAAGGGGAATAGGTTGGGAAGGCTCGAACAGAATATAACAGAGGTCTAAGGATTGAGAGAAGATTATTTTTGTGTTTATATATTTTTTTAGAAAGCAAGTAAAATTAAGGTTTTAAGAGATTAGTTTTGGTTTTAACTAATTAAACTAATAATAAATTAAAAATACTTTCGTGAAAACTATATGGTAAATGAACGTATTTACTTAATCATGCATTATTCTTAAGTTAGCTTCTCCTGATTCTATTGCTTTGTCAGACTTATGATTATTTGTCTAAGTATTTCCTTAGTCATGAACGAATTACATGAAAACCCCGTCTATGTAATATTCTGTTAAGGCAACGCACAAGTAAGGTAGTATGAAGACTAATACAAGGCCCCTAAGAGTACATTACATGCATTAAAACACTTAAGATGGATCAACCATATTAGGGGTAAGGTAGTATGAAGACTGTTACTGATGGTATCCTTTCTACATACTCACGCTTCCCAAGACATCTATGCTAATGTAATATTTTATAGGCAGTTTTCTAATGCCTAACACACACATCCATCATAAGAATCAATATTAAAAGGATCTACAAACTAAGTTTCATGCAATCATAAGTAAATACTAATGGATCTAGCCTAGCATGTTAAAAGGAAGCAAAGAACAAGAATCAATCAAACAACACATAGACATATTGAATGATAAAAGATAGAGGACTTCACTTGATTAGAACGTGTGTTTAAGGCTGATACAAAAGGGTTTTGACACCCTAAAAACGAATCTAACAACTGCTATAATTAACTTTTACTAATAGGGTTTGGTTCCCAAAAGTTACACATTTAAAACCCTAAAAACGAGTTTGTATATGTAGGAAAACAGGCGCGGTGGCGTCGCGTTATAATCCTGACATCGTCGCCTTTCCGTATCTTTTAGGGATTCTTTAAGTCGGTTAGATCTTGATGCCATCATCAAAATTCTGACGTCGTCCTTTTTATGTCCTAGCACCGTCACATATAATTGTTACGCTGTCTCAAGCTACTATACGCATTTTCATTAAGAGATTTGGTGTAGAGTTGTAATCTTGTCCGTTTCTTCTCCGAATGAGCCCAAGTCATGTGTATTTCCTATAAAAGCCATCCCAAGTGCTAAAAACACGGAAAAGAATCATTAAGTACATAATTTGGGCATATTTGCACGATTTAGGGAATTAAATGACCCTGGAAAAGTGTATAAAATGACACCTCATCAGTGGTGTGCACGTTAGGCTCTAGAAAACTAGCTATTTGAACTTTATATCATAGCGAAGATGTTTAGGGAAACGTGGTTAGGTTAGAGGATACGTGTGACTACATCTTCATATCCAGATTACCTTTGGTGGATTCCAAATTAAGTATTTATTGCACATGATTAATTATTGGGGGAGCGTGTCAGACTCGTAACGCCCGACTAGGTTTTCACGTAGAATGCGGACTTGACCATCATGCTGCAGAATTAGGGGAATACTTACACGTTGCACTAACGAAGGAAACGGGCAATAGATTTAGATAGAGCAACTATGGAGTAGTGCATGATTTGGTAAACACGTTTGTTTAACCATACGAGTTCCACAATAATTTACTTTTCTACATAATTAGATTAGATTTTAGGAGTAGTTAGTAGTTTAATCAACCCACTCTTTAAAATCAGAGATTTTTACTTGCTTTCTAAAAAACATAAAAATACAAAAATACTTTTCCCTCAATCTTTAGACCTTAGTAATGTACACTTCGAGCCTACCCAAACTATTCCCCTAGAGAACAATAATAATATAACAACCCACAATTTTCATCTATATAATTATCCATCTATTATATTTAATAGAACCATTTTCACGAGAATATTTTTGTTTTATACCATCTATGTTGTAACGTAACTTACATTTCAAAAGTAAACGTGCTCACGCAAACTACCAATGGAAATTCCATCAATGTTTATATCAAGTAAATGTTATAATATGTCAAGTAATATGTTCAAATATCCATTTTTACCACATACGTTATCTATTTAACGTACTATTTATAATGTTATTATAAAACGGACTTTATACGTTAACGTTTATATCAAAACCCTGATTACATGTAATGTTTTCATACAAAACAAATGTACAAACTTGCAAGGCATGTGTACATGTTATCAATGCATAAATTCGAACTATGTTTCCCTCTAAAACCCTAGTATAACTCTTTTAAGCTTATGGTACAACCCGATTAAGCACACTATTCAAATAAGCTCCATTTCCCTCCAAATTCTATAAGTTTTTTGTACAACCTTTTTAGCACGAGTTACAAGCTTCCAAAGCATCACATTTAAACTAGATTTCCCTCCATTTCACTACACATACTCGTCCTAAACCATAAAACCCTAACCCTAAAAACCGAAACTCTAATCACCCCGATAACACATTAACTAGCTCAAACTAGGTCTAAACCAAGCAACCACCCTTTCACCACCATGCTGTCACCTGACCTCTACCTTTTCACCACCTTGCTAGCTCCCTTTCACCTCCTTGTCACCACCTCATCAACTTGCACCTCAAGCAAAACCCTTTGTCACCTCCTTGGTTAGTCGAACCCTCCACGCCATCCTACACCTTTCTAAGCTAGAACCTAGCTTCTAATAGTCATTAGCTACAACCTTGGTCACCACTTCTTCCCTACATGGCCACTACTCCTCTTAACTTGGCCTCCGCTCTAAGTTCGAGCCCTATATAAAGCCAAAACATCCACACCTTTATAACTTACCACAAAATCAAACCATTACTCGAAACAATGATCTAGCCAAGCCCTATAAGAGAAAGAAAGGAAGTCTAAGCCAAGTAGGAAGCCAAGGAACAAGAAAGAAAGGTTCTTGATTCATCTCCAAGCCATTTCGACCCGTATCAACCCATTTTGACCCATTTGAGTACTAGTAAGTCCTATCACTTGTTCTATAAGCTTTTGTTGTGTTTTAGATCTTATATAAACTTTGTTTTAACCATGTGATCAAACAAAACCACGTTGGAAATCCTTAAACCAAACCAAACCCTAAGTCTATGCGAACCCTAATAAGCTAGATTAAGCTTATTCCTATCCTAATAAGCTCCTATCCATCTTTATGATTTTGTGAGAAAATCTCTTCAACCTTAAACCTACACGTTTGGTTTTACTAAACCAAACACATGCTTAAAAACCCTAAAAGCTCTTTTTGTGAACCTTATAAGCTAAAAGCCATAAGCTGATCTAATAAGCTATTCTAATAAGCTATTCTATCATTTTTATAAGCTTAGAAACAAACCCTAAAAGCTAGAACCCATCGAGTTATGATTTCAAAACTAAACACACCCTTTTTGAGTTTTCGAGCTAATAAGCTCATTTCATAAGCTTTAAGCTTATAAAACTAACTTATTTTAGCCTATTGTGATAAGCTTTATGCTGCAAATTGATTTTGAGATTAAAAATACAAAGTATATGATTTTTGGACTAAGAATGCAATTCAAATGACCCTTAGGGGTATATATCATAACATTTTGAAAACTATTAAACTTTTGGGCCAAAAGTGTAATTATCCTAAACTTAAAAAGTTAAAATCTTATTATTTAAACAATAACTTATCATGTTACTAGGGAATTTCATGTGAGGGGATTTCATTTAGGTAGACGTTTTGACGAGTTGCTGGATTTACGATTTAAAGTGTCCTATCTCCTCAAACGTTTACTACATGACCTCTGAATTATGATAGCCCGAACAGTGATACGATGTTTTCACAAACTAATAAACCAAAATCATTTATGTTAAACTTTATGAAATAAATTTGAACTAAGACTTGACATATTACCCCAGGTTGTGTGACGAAGCCGTTTACTTCCATTTGATTTACTTTTGCCATCAATCAGATTTCCCTGTTAAGGTGAGTTCATAGTCCCACCTTTATATGTTTTTCCAAACCCCATAGGGGGATACATGCTATAATCCATGAATACAAGTATTTTCCAACTGTATGCTATCCTGATATATTATTGCCTAGGTTTTCCTCCACTTCCAATATCATTTAATCGTGAACCATTAATCGCTTGCGAGTGAACGCGAATATTGTGGATAGATATATCAGGAATGACGAATCCTGTTTGTGTTTACCTATATATGAGGTAATCAAACGCACTATATTTGAGAATAATGGGTAACTTTAGCAAGTTACCTTTCCAAGAGGACATTTGTTCCTTAATAATGTCACTGAGGTGATTTCCATGTTAACGTATTGGTGTCATGAGCTTAGGGAAATAATATTGTTTTCCATGATAATTGTAATTGTACAATTATTACCACTTATGATGACTTGTATTCAACCATTTCATTACAAACCTATGAATTTCACTCAACCTTTGTGTTGACCTTTTTAGCATGTTTATCTCAAGTAACTAAGCAGTTTAAGGCACGGAGTGGCATGGACTTGAAGACGTCCAAACTTGTTATCATTTAACCTTTATGTTTTAAATGTATTTTGGGACCTCCTTTTGTAAAATTGTGATATGTTATTGAATGATAACTAAATTTTCCAAAACGTCTCTTTTGAGTCATTTTCTATGATTATGATTGTTGATTCATGAAGTAATACCCCCAATTTAGCTTTCGCTGCTATGGGAATTATTAGGGTGTTATAGATTGGTTAAAACCTAAACTATAACCATTTTCCATCCAAGAAAGTCCTCCATGCCACTACATTTCCTAAATAGTATGTAAAGATACATAACTATTATATAAATAACTTATGTTATTTTCCACTGGGTTGTTACAGAGTTATGTCTTCATCCACCCACCCTATTATTATCCTATCTGATTCCAATGTTAAGGATGCTTTTTCCTCTACAAACACTCCTGACTATACCCTGGCTTCACCAGACTCTTTCCCAGCGTCACCGGGAAACACCTTTTCTAACCCTTCAGAGGATCTATCTAAGGATCTTTTAGCCTCGCTAACCATCTTACCTTTCCACAATGATCCGTATATGAAAGTTATGCAAGCATATAATGTTACTAATAATGAATCACCTATTCCACTGCCACAAGCTCCTATTGCTCTACCAACTATTTTGCCTCCATCTCTAATGTTACCACTATCACCACTATTTGATCCCTGAGATTTCTGTGGGAAATTAAACTCATTAGACTTAGTACTGCCAAGTCAAAGTGTTAGTACTGCTTAAGTCATAACTGGCAGTATAAACCAGTTAGTACTGCTAGTACTAACTTAACACTGCTGAAGGGATTTATACTACTGATAAAGATTGAAGACTGCATGAAGATAAAGATGTGTGAAGAGATGTAAAGACATGTTAAAAGATATGTATTAGTTATCTTGTGTATATTCTATATATTTTGAAAGATATGCATATAAGCTTAATGTTTTAGAAGATTCATAGTTATCTTGTAAAGGACTCCTCGGTGTATAAAAGGAGATCCTAGGTTATGACATTAGCATAACATCATATTAGTCTTTCATAGTATCCATAGCTTTAAGGTTGTAAACCCTAACACTGTCAAAGAGTGTTCGTATTAATATATTGGAGCTTATTGTTTGGTTATATTTATGTGTGTTAAACATTCATTACTGTTATTCTTCTTAGTGGTATAAACTAGATTCCACATAGTTTATATCATACTCTCAAAGTTTCATTCTTTGTACCTTTGGATTTATCCAAGGATACTAAACCTTACATCAAGCTAAGGAGTTAAAGATCTATTCATTGGGATCAACAAGTAGCATCAGAGCTTGTTGTAAAGCTTTGAATAAGAAGAAATCAACAACACATACTAGATCTAATTCTTAGTGATAAGATGGAGGCAGGAACTACTTCTACAAATCTGACTGCAAAACTCCATATCCTCAACCCAGGGGATTATGATCTCTGGTTGATGGGGATAGAACAATACTTTCTCATGACTGATTACTCCCTCTAGGAAGTAATTAAAAATGGTAACAAAGTGCTAAAGAGAATTGTTGGAGAAACTAAGCAGGAATATGAACCTACTACTGTAGAAGAAAAGCAGGACAGGAGGAATAAGATGAAAGCTAGAGGAACTTTGTTGATGGCACTCCCAACTAAGGATCAACTGAAGTTCCATTCATATAAAGATGCAAAATTTCTCATGGAATCCATTGAGAAGAGGTATGGAGGAAACAAGGAATCCAAGAAAGTTCAGAGAACTCTACTCAAGCAACAATATGAGAGCTTTGCAGGATCAAGTTCAGAGACAATGGATGAAACTTTTGATAGGTTGCAAAAACTTATCACTCGGTTGGAGATTTAAGAAGAAGTTATTACACAAAAGGACATGAACTTAAAACTGTTGAGAAGTCTTCTATTTGAATGGAAGACTCACGCTTTGATCTGGAGGAACAAACAGGAAATAGAGACCATCAGCTTGGATGACTTATACAACAACTTGAAAATATATGAACCTAAAATCTCAGGATCATCAAGTACAAGTCAAAATCCACAAAATGTGGCTTTTATGTCCTCCAACAGCACTAACAGCAATAGCAGCACAAATGAAGCAGATAACACTGCTTATGGAGTTAGTGGTGCTCATACTCAAAGTAATCCTACATTTGGAGATAACCTTAGTGATGCTATGATATGTGCTTTCCTAGCTAGTCAGCCCAATTCTCCTCAACTTTCACAAGAGGATCTAGAATAAATTAATCCTGATGATCTAGAAGATATGGATTTACAATGGGAGATGGCCATGCTGATAATTAGAGCTAGGAGATTCATCAAGAGGACAGGAAGGAAGTTGGATGTAAATGGTCAAAGAGTTGGATTTGACAGGTCTAAAGTAGAGTGCTACAATTGTCATAAATATGTTCACTTTGCAAGAGAATGTAGAGCTCCTAGAAATCAGGAAAACAGAGGAAGAGAGATTAATAGAAGAACTGTAAAAGTAGAAACTCCCACTGAAAATGCCTTGGTTGCTCAAGATGGAATTGGAGGGTATGATTGGAGCAACCAAGCTAAAGAAGAACATCCTACAAACTTTGCATTGATGGAACATACATCTTCAGGAAGTTCTTCCAGTTCAGATTCTGAGGTAGATTCTTGTTCTAAATCATATGTAACAGCTTATGCTACTCTCAAATAACAATATGATAGTTTTTCTTCTGATTACAGAAAGTTTTAATTTAATTTAGTATCTTATAAAGCAGGTTTAGAATCAGTAGAAGCTAGACTAGCTCACTATAAGAAAAATGAGGATGTGTTTGAAGAAAGCATTAATGTTTTAAAACTTAAAGTCAAACTAAGAGACACTGTTTTAGTTGAAAACAAAAAGAAATTGGAAAAAGCAGAAAAAGAGAGAGATGAGTTAAAACTAACATTAGAGAAGTTTCAAAATTCATCTAAATCTTTGAATAATTTGCTGGAAAGTCAAGTCATTGACAAGTTTAAAACTAGACTAGGATATAATGCAGCTTCTTCTACTGCAGCTTCTCCTATAGTAGAAAGCTTTGTGAATTCATCTGAAATGTTAGAAAATCAGGAGAATAATAAGTCCAAATTTGATAAGGGATATCATGTAGTTCCCCCACCGTTTATAGGGAATTTCATGCCTCATAAACCTAATCTAATGTTTATGGATGAAATAGTTAAAAGTGAGAATTTAGATGTTAGTACTGTTGTTACACCTAGTAATGTTAAGGCAGTTGAGTCAAATCATAAGTCTACTAATGTAAAAAATAATGGTGATGCAGTAGAACCTAAAACTATTAGGAAGAACAGCGTTAGACCTCCAGTCATTAAGGATTGGAATTCTGATGATGAAAGTGAGGTAGAAATTATACCTAAGGATAAAACTATTAGTTCTAGCACTAAAAAGATAAAACTTGTTAAGTTAGCTAGGGAAACAGTAGAGAAGGTAGAAACATCTAAACAAAACAAACACTATTGTATAGGGAACCAAAGAAACTAGAACAATATAATGTCCTAAAGACTAGGAAGTGACTTTAAAATGATTAATAAAGCTTGTTTTATTTGTGGTAGTTTTGAGCATCTTCATTATGTGTGTGATAAAAAGGTTATAAGACCAGTGTGGAACAACTCAAGTAGGGTGAATCACAAGAACTTTGCTAATAAAATGACTCACCCTCACCCTAATAGAAAATTTGTTCCACAAGCAGTACTAACCAGGTCTGGCAAAATTAATACTGCTAGTGCAAGTGTTAATGCTGATGGCAGACCAGTTAATATTGTTGGCTCAAAACCAACTGTGAATCATCCTAGACCAATATCAAATGCTTATAAAAGGGATATTCATAAGTCACAAGGCCATTTAACAAGTATTCATAATACAAAATAGTATTTTTAATAAAAGAGTTAATACTGTCAGGGTTAAAGATACTACTGCTAGGGATAGAGCAGTAGTAAGTGAAAACAAGGGAATAAGGGATAACGCGTTTAAGGCCTCAACATGTTGTGTTTAGAAAGCTAAAAACAGTAGTGCATCAAATACTTTAAATAAATATTCTTACATTGATGCACGAGGCAGATCCAATTCTATAATGGCTTGGATCCCCAAAAGAGTCTAATTCTCTTATTTAATGTGTAGGGCAACCCACAGCAGAAGGATTACAAGGAGAAAGGAGTTATTGAAAGTGGTTGCTCATGGCACATGAATGGAAACAAATGCTATCTTACTGAATATGAAGATTATGATGGTGGATTTGTTTCCTTTAGAGATGGTAAAGGTAGAATTTCTAGAAAAGGTAAAATCAAAACAGGAACATTGGATTTTGAAAATGTGTACTTTTGTAAGGTGCTTAAGTATAACTTGTTTAGTGTGTCACAAATTTGTGAAAAGAAGAATAACGTTCTTTTTACTGACACTGAATGTCTTGTCTTATCTTCTGACTTTAAGCTACTTGATGAAAGTCAAGTCTTGCTGAGAGTTCCAAGAAAGGATAACATTTACAGTGTTGACCTAAAGAGTGTTGTTCTCACTAAAGGTTTAACTTGCCTCTTTGCTAAGGCCACAATGATGAATCCAATTTATGGCATAGGAGGCTTGGGCACATTAACTTCAAAAATATTAACAAACTGGTTAAGGGAAACCTTGTAAGAGGTTTACCCTCAAAGATTTTTGAAAATAATCATTCTTGTATTGCTTATCAGAAAGGAAAGCAACACAATGCCTCCTGTAAGACAAAACTCGTGAACTCAATCAGCAAACCCGTACATATGCTTCATATGGACCTATTTGGTCCTACAAACGTTAAGAGTTTAATGAAAAAGTCTTATTGCCTAGTTGTCATGATCACTTTAGTAGATTTCTTAGTATTTTTTTGGCCACTAAGGATGAGACTAGTGGGATATTAAAGACCTTCATAACTAAAATAGAAAATCAACTAGACTATAAAGTAAAAGTTAACAGAAGTGATAATGGAACTGAGTTCAAAAATAGTGTAACGAATCAGTTTTGTGAAATAAAGGGTATTAAGAGGGAATTCAGTATTGCTAGGACTCCTCATCAGAATGGTGTTGCTGAGTGGAGGAATAGAACACTGATAGAGGCTACAAGTAATTGTTGGTTGACTCATAAGTTGCCAACCACCGTTTTGGACTAAGCAGTTAATACTGTTGCTATGTGCTAAATAGGGTCTTGTCTTAAGCCTCATAACCAAGACAACCTTATGGGGGACTTTTTTAATGGGAAGAACTCCATTGGATAGACTTCAAGAAACCTTTTGTGTGTCCTTGTTACATCTTAAATCACAGGGATCATTTGTCAAAGTTTGATTGAAAAAGCTAATGAGGTTTTTTGTTGGGTACTCTATAGATTAGCATGGCCTTTAGAGTTATTTAACAAGGAGGGCACCAGGATAGTTGTAAAGACCTTAAATGTAAGATTTCTTGAAATACCCTAATGTGACGGATATGGAAAGGAATGGATTTTTGATGTTGATTATTTGACAGTATCTATGAACTATGTGCCAGTTGTTGTAGGAAATCAAACTAATGGTATTGAAGGAACTAGAGATAACATTTACAGAGTTAGGCTGAGATAAGATGACAGAGCCTGAACAAGAATACTTCTAATAACTATTTGCCACAAACAGATCCATTAATCTCTCAAGATCCTAAGGTCAGTGAAGAAGATGCTGAAGAGAAGCCTACTAAAATGGATGAAAAATGAAGCTTCAGATAAAGATGGGAAGGATGATCAAGCCACAAGAAGTGAGTTTTGAAAAGGCTACTACAAACAAGAAAAGCAGACTGTAACTTTTCCGAAAACAGTAATAGTAAATATTAATACTGTTAGTACAATGTAGTGTTGCTGAACCATCGTTTACTAATGATGTTCCATTTCTTTAGTTAAGCGCTTGACTGATATTTTAATGCATTTGAGGAACATCTATTTGAAAGATTTTATCCTTTCAAAAATGCATTTACATTCCACCTGCTTCAAATGTGACTCCAATGGATGATACTGGAATTTTTTGTAATGCTTATAATGATGAGATGTGGGTGCAGAGGCTGACCTCAAGAACTTGGAAACCACCATGAATGTCAGTCCTATTTCCACAACCAGAATTGACAAGGATCATCCTAAAGACCAGATCATTGGAGACTTTAATTCAGCTATTCAAACAAGGAGAATGACCAAGATTTTTGATGAACATGCTATGGTATGTTACATTAATAAGCAGAGGAGAACAAATCACAAAGATTATCAGAACTGCTTATTTGCTTGTTTTCTATTCAAATGAGAACCAGAAGTGTTTCAAGTATGTAAGATCCAAGTTGGATAGAAGTAATGCAAGAGGAGTTTCTACAATTTCAACTTCACGTAGGTTTGGACACTGGTTAATCATACCTAACAGATATGAGGGCCATTGTGAATAAACATGGGTAGTTTAGAACAAAAAATAGGATGAGAGAGGATTGTAGTGAGAATTCTAAAGGCTTTGATGGTTGCACACGGTTAATATCCCAAGAAGAAGGAATTTATTATGATGAGGTTTTTGTCTTGTTGCTAGGATAGAAGCAATTCAGGTTATTTTTGGCCTATGAGTCATTAAATGGGGTTTATTGTGGTACTTGATGGATGTAAAGAGATGTTTTTTATAGGTACTATTGAATAGGAGGTTTTGGTTGTGGCAATCATCCTAGTTTTGAAGATTCTACAGTTCCTAACTAAGTGTATAAGGTTAGAAAAGCTGTATTTGGTCTACATCAAGCTCCTAGAGCCTGGTATGAGACTTTGTCTACCTACTTTAATTGAAATGGATTTAGAAGAGGCAATATAGATAAGACTTTGTTCCAAGAAGGACAAAGGTGATATCTTGTTAGTACAGGTGTATGTTGATGATATCATCTTTGGGTCAACTAAGAAGTCCCTATGTGATGAGTTTGAAGGTTTGATGCACAAGAGATTCCAGATGAGTTCTATAAGGGAACTTACTTTCTTCTTTTGGGTTGTTAAAGTATAATAGAATTAGAATAAGGATGGAATCTTCATTAGCCAAAATAAACATATGGCTTATATTGAAGAAGTTTGATTTTGCCACTGTAAAGACAGCAAGCACTCCCATGGAACCTAAACTGGCATTGATCAAGGTATGGAAGATGCGATAGTGTAAATGTTCATTTTATACCGGATCAATTGATTGGATCATTGATGTACTTAACATCTTATAGGCCAGACAGAATGTTTGTTGTTTGTGTTATGTAAGGTTCTTCCATGTTACTCCTCAAAATGTCACTTCTTCATGCTATGAAGAGGATCTGTAGATATTGATAAGGTCAAACCTACTATTGGCCTTTGGTATCTTAGAGATTCACCACTTAACTTGGAAGCTTTTTCTGATAGTGATTATGCTGGAGCTAGCCTTGACAGGAAATCCACAACAGGAGGTTGTCAATTTCTTGACAAGAGGTTGATTTCATGGCAATGTAAGAATCAGACTATAGCTACAAATTCTACTACTGAAGTAGAGTATGTTGTTGCTGCTAATTGCTATGGACAGGTGCTATGGATTTAAAATCAAATGCTTGATTATGGGTTCAACTTCATGAACACTAAGATTTTCATTGATAATGAAAGCACCATTTGTATTGTGAAGATATCAGTGTTTCACCTAAAAACAAGCCCATAGAGATTAGGGCACCTATTTCATCAGAGATTGTTATAAGAAGAAGTTGATTCAGGTGATAAAGATTCACACAGACCACAATGTTGCAGATCTTCTCACAATGGTTTTTGATGTTAGCAGGTTTAACTTTCTAATTGCTAGCATTGGATTACTTAATCTCTGAAGTATTGTTTAAGGGAAGGTTAATGTGTTTAGATAACAGTTCTTAACTTTTATTCATGGGTTATGCATAAATATGGATCCTTAAGAATTCTTACATGTCTATCTAGTCTTTTTTAGTATGCTTGTGATGAATAGAGGCATGTTGTTGTATAATTATTGAAGACAAAGTTAATACTGTTAGATATCTCTTAGTACTGCTGGACTTAGTTTATACTGCTGGATGAAACTTTGTAACAAAAGGTCTTGATGCTTGCTAGGCTTAGTTAGTGGTGCTTACACGGGTTTAGTAATGAGATTGATGATTAGTATTCGGTTTCTACTGGTAATATTTTGTTATTCTGCCTACAAAAGTTTAGTACTAGCTGGGCAAAAGTTTGTGCTGCTTGTAGCCAAATTTAGTACTGCTTTGTTACCGTAATATGCTTGGGGCCATAACAGATTTCTTAATTAATTTTTAAATCCGTTGAGATATTTCCGCCAATATAACTTCGCTTATAGGGATCTATATTTAGGATATTTCTTGATTCTTTCTTTCTTGTATAAGTTTTACTTAAAGATAAAAGATTCAACTTTATTAAGTCGGTCCAATCACACTTAAGCTCTCTTTATAATATTCATAACTTTGCCAAACCTCATACTTATCAAACGAAACTTAAACCATAACCCTTTCATTAATCCAATACTATTATGGCGGATTTGAATAGTTTGCTTCGATCAACAAAATATGGTTGCTTGTTTGGAAAAAGACTGAGGAGAACGTGAGTTTTTTTAGATAGTGGGACTTCCTCCTCTACATGTTATCGATCAATTATGCTCCACCTGGATGTCCACTATCTATGCTTACTACATTGAAAGTTTTGGAATATTTGCCACTTTCCAAAACAGTCTAATTCATTTGAGCAAAATACATTCTTATTGTTATGAAAGGTGTGGTCATTTCAGAATCATCAGGTGAGAAGTGTATTCTCTTTTAAATGATGAGGATGTATTGCTTACCTAACAATGATGAAATTTTTTAAAAACTTGCATTGGATGGATATGAAAGCTTTCTAAAAAATACATTTTCAAAAAGGTTCATTTACACATTCAATGGAAATTTATTTTATTGATACTTACCATCCTTCATTGTATAAGTATATTATCAAAAATGCTTGGGAATGGATATTTCAACTAATGTGGCTTCATGTAGTTATATGTTTAAGCTACATGAGTCAAATCATTTAATTTTTCTAGTTTAATTTTTGTGTATGTTGAGGAACTTGGATCCAAAGGAAATTTTTAATGTATCCATGTTTTTACAACTCTTTTTGAATAACCAGCTTAATGATTTATAGAACCTTTTAATGAGACTTATGAGACACTAAACACAGTTAAAAAGGTTTTCTCTAACTATGGCAAGGAAAAGTACAATAATTTTAGG
This sequence comes from Tanacetum coccineum, assembly GCA_026074375.1. Classification (NCBI taxonomy): domain Eukaryota; kingdom Viridiplantae; phylum Streptophyta; class Magnoliopsida; order Asterales; family Asteraceae; genus Tanacetum; species Tanacetum coccineum. Next base: position 29,243 of record BQNB010025103.1, read on the forward strand.
AAAAGTTACTCAACTTTTTGGACTTCATATGTTGGGAGTAAAACAAGCACCTATGGGTGAAGGATTCATCAATACCCCTGAACCCAACCCACACCCTCTACTCATAACCAAATGTATTGAACCTCAACTGAATCACTTCAACTGAAACACTCTTAACACTTTCTTCTGTGAACTTCAAAACGAAGCTCAATGAGCAAATACTCCTATCTCCATCTAACTTCAAAAGAAAACAAGAAAAACTCAAAAACATAGGAGAGCCAAAAAGTTCACTGAGTTACCTCAGAGTAGTGTGCCTCTAGACCATGGAACAGATGAGGCTATCCATAAGGATGGGGTGACAGTGTGGTAAGGGCTATCACTACTGATGCTAACTTAGTTGTAGCACAGGATAGTGATGCATCCTTAAGACCCAATCCACTGCATTGTCTATTGATCCTAATTTCTTAGGAATTGGTTTAGGTGACTGTCTCAGGCGCCAAGAAACCACTGGGGGTGCTCTTGCTAGACTTGGTCAGAGAGTGTGCTTGAAACGCTAAAGAAGCACCCTCTCTAGAAGGTCAACACATCTAGAGAGTGGGGAGGGCAGCATGGAAATATTTTGAATTGATGGACACTGTTTTGTTTTATACCACTACACCTCATGATTTACCTCTCACAGGAGGTTCCACACCTAGAAGTGATGAGGGTAGGCTGAAACTGAAAAAATTAATAGCTATATGTACAAAATTGTCAAAACATGTGCATGACTTGGAGAAAGAGAAGGATGCATAAGCTATGGAGATCCTCAAACTAAAGAAAAGAGTCAAGAAATTAGAAAGTAAGAGGAAGTCAAGCATTCTTCCTACCCTATGAAGGAGGAGTATACAGGTTAGGTTGTGTCTTCTGTTGTTGATTTGATTGAGGAGGTATTCATCCAAATAGGGGAGGGAAAGTGGCAAGACAAAGTCAATGTTCCAAGATAGTGACTTTAATGTACTTGATGATGACATGGAAGATGTTGAAGGAGAGACAGTTCATACTACTACCACTGGGGTTAGTGTTGTTAGTACACCAGTTACTACTACTGGTGTAGTTATTAGTATTGCTGAACCTAGAACACCTCCAACAACTGCTGCAACTGTATTTATAGATCAAGATCTTACCATTGCTCAGACTTTGATAAAGATGAAGGAAGAGAAAGATAAGGAGAAAGGATTTGCTATTAAAGATGTAAAAGATTCTCCTAGACCTTATTAGTCAATAAACTACGTGCACCTCTTCTAACTATTGTTCCAAAAGACAAAGGTAAGGGTGTACTAGTTGCAATGTTTTACAACTAGACACAAGTGGATACTTTTATATTATGATTACGTGTTGCCTAAGTAGCGATAACCCATTCTGAGCCCATTATCATGAACTGTCAATTACTGGACTGTGAGCGCGAATGTTATGAATAGATCTATTGGGATTGACATCCCCGTTCGGGTGATTAGCTATCATTAGGCAAACGAACGTACACCATGTCAAACATACAATGTTGCGGGTTAGAACATCATCACAGGCAATGTAGGCCATTTATATGGTATTCATTTATGTCGAGCTTCAGTGTCATGAGCTTAGGGCAACGTAATTACATTTATATGATGTCTGCATCTGTTGCATTATCATACACTTGGGAAATCTTGTGGTCCTACAATATATGATTTATCAAACCTATGAATTCACCAACATTATTGTTGACGTTTTAAAGTAATGTTTTTCAGGGGATCAGTAAGCATGAGGTGCAAGGGATACATTGGTGGTTTTGATTTGGATAACATGCATTAAAGATTTTGTCGCATTACATTTTGTATAACTGTTATGGGCTAGAAATCTTTGTATTTTGAACAAGTGGACAAGTGAAGCTTCGGCTTATGTAACAAATACTTTGTTAATTCCAATGTATCAGTTTTAAACGACTTTTTGGTCGTTCTATATACATCTTGTGTTATTGATCTATGAAGTAACACGCCCTGGACCCTTATTCCGCTGTGACCCAATTTAGGGGTGTTACAATCAAATTTTTGAAGATATGCTGAAGAGATTTGATAGAGATGACCTGGAGAAGCTTTGGGATTTAGTTAAGAAGAGGTTCAGATCAACAGAGCCTACAGTTGATAAAGAGAAGGTATTGTAGGTTGAACTAAAAAGGTTATTTGAACCAGATGATGATGATACACTATGGAAGCTTCAGAGATATATGCATGATCCATTGAAATGGAGATTGTATGATACATGTGGTGTTCACCATGTGTCTATAGAAAGAGGACATGACATCTTCATGCAAGTTGAAAAAGATTATCCACTGACAAGAGCACTTATGACTGTAATGTTGGCTAACAAACTTCAAGTGGATGAATCTTCAGAGATGGCCAATGAGCTTTTAAAGAAAATATGCATTCTAGCAAACAATCCAAGACAATAATATGTTTGAAATAATCCTCTTAAGAGACAAGGTTTTTTAATTCAAGAAACTTGATGATTTGAAGGTAAATCACAAGTTTCGAGGAGGATTGTTGGGAATTAAACTCATTAGACTTAGTACTGCCAAGTTAAAGTGTTAGTACTGCTTAAGTCATAACTGGCAGTATAAACCAGTTAGTACTGCTAGAAGAATGTTAGTACTGCTAGGTATAAGTTAGTACTGCTAGTACTAACTTAACACTGCTGAAGGGATTTATACTGCTGATAAAGATTGAAGACTGCATGAAGATAAAGATGTGTGAAGAGATGTAAAGACGTGTTAAAAGATATGTATTAGTTATCTTGTGTATATTCTATATATTTAGAAAGATATGCATATAAGCTTAATGTTTTAGAAGATTCATAGTTATGTTGTAAAGGACTCATTGGTGTATAAAAGGAGATCCTAGGTTATGGAATTAGCATAACATCATATCAGTCTTTCATAGTATCCATAGCTTCAAGGTTGTAAACCCTAACACTGTCAAAGAGTGTTCGTATTAATATATTAGAGCTTATTGTTTGGTTATATTTCTGTGTGTTAAACATTCATTACTGTTATTCTTCTTAGTGGTATAAACTAGATTATGCATAGTTTATATCATACTCTCAAAGTTTCATTCTTAGTACCTTTGGATTTATCCAAGGATACTAAACCTTACATCAAGCTAAGGAGTTAAAGATCTATTCATTAGGATCAACAATTTCATTCTTCCCGAGGAGATTTTTCCACCTCAGAAACAAGCCTGTTTCCTATCATCCTCCTCTATGGATTCCTCTATCCCACATCAGGTATTTGAGATTGGAGAGAGTTCTCATAAGATGCATCTGGAGCGCCATAAGGAATAGATCGAGACCATTTTGAATCACTTAGATGAGCTCCCTCTTGAGCGCATTGAGCACATAGAAGATAAGATAGAAGGTCTTGGTAATGGTCGAGTAATCATACAGCAAGATTTTGACCAACTATAAACCGAACTTTAAGAAGCCCGCACCCAGATTTCAGGATTTTAGAGAGAGCAAATAAGGCATGACAACGAGATTGTTCTTGCTCGCATCAGGATTTCTACTCTAGAGATGCTCATCGAGGATATCCAGATTCGCCACCGATCAGATATGAAGAGTCTTTTGGACATGATCTATGAGCTCAAGAACCCTAAGGGAGGACCACCAGACTACTAGACTAGATCCTTGTCATGTACAACTTTTGTTTCGAATCCAACCACGGGATGTGTGGCATAAATAACGACACTTGTCAAATTTTGGTTATGTAAAATATGTAGACGAGTTATTTATGACATAATATAGTTGTAATTCTATTATACCTTGCTGTTTTATGATATATATTTATGTATGTCGTGGTTGTCTATCCTATACCCTATGTTAAGGTTAATCATGTATCATATCTTTATGTATCCAGGTTACTATAGCTCTCTTACCACTCGGTTTTCTCGAACCTTTGTGTCCGGATATGATTAATGCTTAAGATATTGAACATATAATTCCACCTACACCACCTAGAAATATTGAGCCTCCTGTTAGATCACCCATATTGTTATCCCCATCATCATCAGTATGATCTTCATCACCGGTTAGGTCAACTACACCACCACCAGTCTCTCCCTTTGATGAGTCTATCTTTGCGGAGTTAGATAATTCGTTATGGATCATACTGCGACCACTAGGAAGTAAACCAGTCCCCGAGGAACCTAATAAGTCAGATGCTTATTAGAGTACCCATCTCTGGAAGTCTTAGATTCCAAAATTTTCTGTTATATCTAACAATGTAATATCAAAGGATGTGTATTTCTTTGTTAGAACTTGTACCAAATAAGTATCTATGTCAAATGATATCAATCTAAAAAGAAAATTTACACTAATTTTTTTTGTTCTTTTTGGTTTATCAAAAGTAAATTCACAATTTATTTTAATAACGGACAACGAACAAGACAACTTAAACCTAATAATCGACAAGCTTCTCGGTAACTCTTCGAAAAGAAAAACGCACAAAGGAGCGGAGGAATAGGAAAGCGCGAAGCTATTAAAAACCTTTTTCCTTTAGGGTCGTAGTTCCAAGGAACAACCCGCCTTATACCCCTCTTTGAGTTTGTTTATCTTTTAAAAGGTGAACCGTACCTCGCAAGTGACACAAAAGGTAAGTTTTTGATTCTTTGGTTCGGGAACTTATTAATGGATAATACTTCAGTTGAAAGTATTATATGTTGGTGTTCTTTTACCAACTTGATTGATTTTTATTGATAATTAAAGACAATGTTTTTATCTTTTTGGTTTTTTTTTAAGTTTTTCTTTAAATGATAATTATACTAAAAAGAAAATGAAAATATTTTTGTACTTTTAGGGTTTTTTTTTTAAAACAAATAACTTCAAGAATGAAGGGTCTTCAAAAACTAGGTTTCAAACAGTACGGATAGTCGACTCACAGCCTCCCCGGCAGCGGCGCCAAAAATTGACAATCTTTAAACTAGACCTTTTATATATATAATATATAATAAAATATATATAATAAGTATAATCTAAAAATAATCAATGAAACCGAGAAGTAGTATAGAATATTCCCGGGTCGTTTATCCCCAACGAGGCTGTGCTTGAAAATCGGTACAGTCGGAAAATTGGAGTTTGAATGGTATTAATGATTTGGGAGTTTAGAAAGCTAAATTAATCACTAATAAGCAAAAACGATTGAGAAAAACCTAAAAATTATGAGATTAAACTGAAAAACGAGAGCAGGAATCCCGAACAAGGGATCAAAAACCTAAAATCTTAAAAATTAACCCTACAAAGAAATTTTTACTTCTAATCTACTCTAGATGACTAAAAATGAAGTTTGAAAAAGACTAGACTGAAAACGGAGTTAAAACGAGCTTTAAAATGAAAAAAATGAAAACGGGGCTAAATCTCGTTCTTTAAAAGATGGAATTTTGCAAAAATGACACTACGAAAGATTTTCTATTTTTCCTAAGTGAATACTGATAAAATAAAATTTTCTAAAAAAGAAAAATATTCTTTTGATTTTTATTTAATTTATTATAATTAAAAAATAGTTTAATAAAAATAAATGATTAAAAATAGTAAACGAATATGAAAAATTATGAAAAATTTAGGGAAAATAAGTTATACTACAAGAATCCTAAGAAAAATCTAAAACATGAAAAACAGCTTATTAATAAGCTGTTAATAAGCTAAATGGGGGCTGAAGAGCAAATGGGCAAAATGGGCTTAAGTATTAAATTTAACAAACCTCTACCGGATGAGCTAATGTAGCACAGCGGTAGAGGTGTTGTTAAAAGTGTTGGACGAGAGAGGTGAGGGGTTCGAGACCTACTTGTAGCTATGCTACAGTAATTTATTTTTTTTATAAACTTATTAAGCAAATGTAAATAAGCATTTTATATAACTACAACTAGTTTTGAAAAGCAAGAAATAAGCTGAAAATGAGCACGAAAGATGGCAGAATAGCTTTTTTTTTATACTAAGACCTTAATGCTAACTACTTAACTACTTACTGGCAAACTAAGCAAATGAAAAAGAGTAAATAAGCACAAAAAGCTAGTTAACTAAACCTAATAAGCTAATAAGAACAAAATTAAGCTAAACTAAGTAGACAGAAAAGCCAAGAAACTAAAATAAGCTCTAAACCTGAACTTGCAGGCAAACAGCCCCTTGGGACAAATTTTGTGCTTATTTTTAAGCACTCAAAATGAGTCCTAAGGGCTTAAGACTGTGGGGGCTTATACACTAGCTTATGGGCTTTCTAAAAATGCAAAAGACAAAGAGTTTGGAAATCAAATTAGCCAAAAAGAATGGGTTGAAAAAGTGACAGTCCACTCAGCTTAATAAGCTACTTAAGGGACAAAATAAGCAATGCAAGGAAACTAAGCTAAGGAAATTATCTATGCTAACCTAAATAAGCTAATGCAATCCAAAATTAAGCAAAAAGATAGATAGATAAGCTAGAAATCCTAAATAAGCTAATGCAATCCAAAATTAAGCAAAAAGATAGATAGATAAGCTAGAAATCCTAAATAAGCTCTAAGCCTAAACTATGCATACCAATAGTTAAAATGCTTACTTTGGGGCTAAAAATAAGCACTCTAAAGGGGTCCTCAGGGCTTAAGCTTATAGGAGCTTAAAGAGTGGCTAATGGGGTTCCTAAAAAAGCTAAAATATAAGCTAATCTACCTAAGGAAAGCCAAGAAAAAGGGTGTCAAACGGGCTGTTTTGCACCAGGGCACTTTTGTTTGTCTTGAAGGGGGCTTAGTCTAGGCTTATGAATAAGCCATGAAATAAGATCCAAATGCAAAAAGAAGTGAAAACAGATTGAGTATAACACAAAACAAGCTTGTGTACAAATTTTTGAAATCTAAAAACACTTTTTTACTAACTGAAAATGGATTTGAAAAATGGCAGACTTAACTATGAAAAGTTTAACAAAAAAAATTGACAGAATTTGACTTGGAGAAATGTAAACCAAAAGGACTTTTGCCTATGCAATTTACACTATAACTTGACACAAATCAAGACTCACAACTGTTTTAAAAGGCTTAACTAAATGAGCACTTACAAACTGTGCTATCACCACAGTTTTAAAAGACCTATTAGAAAAACTTGAAAAACAACTATTTGACTTAAAATCTTTTAAAAACAGCTTAATACCAACTTAATAAGGCTGGCCAAAGTTGGCCAAAATGACCCAAAGTGTTTTTATACCTTTTGACCCACTTTAGAACCTTAAACCAAACACCCCCTTAAGTAAGTAAAAACGAGTTTTGAACTGAATTTGAAAGGTTTAAGCAAAATTTCTTAAAGACCAAATGACAAGTATGAAATATAAAGCACACACACAATCACACACATCAACATCAACACAATCAACAGGAACACAGCATCACATCAACTAACATCTCAAAAACAAAACAAACAACAGAAAAGTCAACTGGTCAAAGTCAAAGTCAACCCAAGTCAACCCCGAAGCCAAAAAAGTCAAAAAGTCAAGAAATATAAGTTTAAGGGTTGAAATTGCCAAAACCCTAAACTAATATTTATAAGAGGAAAAGGGAGAAAAGAAGAGAGGGGCCAAACTGCCATTTTAGCAAAGTTTTACCCCAAGGGCCAAAGCTGCCATGTCCTCTAAACTTGTACCACCAAGGACGTGTGGTGTAACTAGTCAAATAACCTTTGGGGACTGAAATTGCCAAGTCCCCAAAAGGTTTTAACAACAAGGACCATAGATGCAATGTTACTTAACACCTTGGAGGACTAACTTTGCCAATTTCCCAAACCAACATCCTGTCACCCCTAACCTTTTCATACCAGTCTTTCCCGCCATTTTTGTCTTCCCCAAAACTCACTCACGGGTTTGCCATCTCACCTTTTACCCTGCACCTCAAAAACCCCATGGTCAAACCTCTCCCCCCTCCTCCACTTAAACCCTAATCCCATTTGGCAATCCCACAAATCCCCAAGGCCTAGTGGACGGTTTAGATGATTTTTTGGTTTTGCTCTCACCAAACTAACACAACAAAGAAGCTGCTCAGCTATAAAAGAAGAAGAAGACAGAAGAACAAGGCAGCAAGTTTTATTTTTTTTAGTTTGTAATTTTTCGTATTTTTAAGCAATTTTCTTTTAAGCTTTTTAAATTCAGCTTTAAGCACTTGTACCATTTATCTTTCAGCTTGTACTTCATTGCTTTGAGTAATAAGATTCAGTGTTTAAGTTTCAATTGTTTTACTTTTCAAGTTTAAGCTGTTTTCATTTCAATAAGCTCTAATAAGCTCATTTGAGCTTATTCCTGTTCATAAGCTCAAATTTAGTTACAATTCTGTTTTTAGACATTCATTTACTCATACTTATCAGTTTAAATCAAAATCATGATTACTTGAGTGTAATTGAGCTCACTTTGGAAGCTTATAGAGAAATAAGCTAATTTCAGCTTATTAAGGTTTAGAGGCTAGGGGGCCAATAGGATCAAGTGATTTTTAAGCCACTCACTCTACAAGAGTGGCTAAGTGCTGAGACAACACAATTTCAGGTTTTAACTTTCTATATTTCATCTTAGCAAATTCATAGCTTAATTCAAAATGCTTTTTCTTATGAATTCTAATGTCTATTCCTGTTTCATTTAGCTTAGTTAGGTTATAAATATGTTAGTTTTAAGCTGTCTTAGTTAAAATCTCATCTAGATTTCATTCCTTCAATTCTGTCATAGTAGTAGTTTAAGCTAGTAGAGAAACTAGCTTATTTTTCTTAATAAGCTAAAGATTTAATAGCTCAAATAGCTTCATTAGTTTAGTTAAAGTAGAAGTGGATAAAATGTTTTAGTTGTTTTAGTTTTAAAAAAGATTTTAAGTGTATTTTAGTTATGACAGTCATAGTTAAGGAGTGTTTGGATTAGGCTGTGTTTGACTCCAAAAGTCAATAAAATTCTGTTAACTTCTCTTATACATTTGAGATTACCAAAGTGAACAATTTCTAAAAAGTTTTTAAGAATCAGTGAGTAGAATTACAAATTTTATGGTTCAAACACTCCTTCCTAGCACCAGGGCATTTTAGATGGTAGAGTAGTTTTAGTTTAAAGAGACTTATAGCTTTTTAGAGTTCAAAGTTGTTTAAAGCAAGTTTAGGTATATGAATTTAGGTAAGGTTCCAAATGAGTTTTATTCAAGAATTAAGCCTGAAACAATTGCCCTTTTTTTTGACCAATTGCAATCAGCAACAACAGGTAAAAACTATGTTGCTTTCACATTTCTAGAATCCTTTTAGCCATTAAGTAATTAGAATTAGGATTTGGAATTTAGTTTAGTCAAAAAGTTAATTCCCATAGTTACACAAAATTCATCATTTAGATTTTAATTTTACCTTTTTTAGCCTACTTTATTTTTTAACCTGAAAAAGTAGTTATAAGCAACATTTAGTTTTCTAGCCTATTTTTTCTACTTTGATTTTCATTTTTAGTTGTAAGTTGAAAAACCTTTTATCTAGGTTGATTCAAGATCAATAGCATAGCTTATTTTCAAATTTTCAGCTGTTAGGTGTTTATTTTTTAAGCTTTTAGCTTATTAAGAAAAGCTTATCTTAGTTTTAATTTAAAGCTGGCACTTTTTAAGTTCAATTCTCTTGTTATTTTTGTTAAAGCTTAGCTAATTTTTTCTTAGATATCCTTAGTACACAACCTGAGCTACATTTAGCTTCTTTTGCTTTTCATTTTCACCTAGAAATAAGCTAGATATAAGCTAAAATGTAAAAAAGCTCTTAAATCCCTAGTTCTGTAAGGTAGGAAATGTAAAGGGGGGGGATTTTAAAATTTGAATTGCTAATTTCTAGCTTATTGAGTTGCCAAAAGTAAAAACCCTTTGTTAAAGTTGTTTAGTATAAGCTCCTTAATAAGTTTGCAGTTTTAAGTTTTTGCTAAATCTTAATTTTTAATAAGCCAAAATAAGCTAGGTCGTAGGGTCTGTTTTGTATATAGTTAGATAGTTTAGGGGTATTCGTTTACAACAGGAGTTGAAATTTTCAAAAGTATACACCGCCTACCCTTTAGTTTCGTTTCTTACATTTTCTACCCTAGAGTTTTCGAAAAATAAAAAAAAGGGGAAAGACACTTGGCCCGGGTGAGCAAGACTCGAACCCGGGACCAAGCGATACATTCCCCTTTCTACACACACCTTACCACTGCGCCCTTGGGTCTTTTTCGTTAAAGACTCAAGGGCTTTTACTCTTATACACATTTTTGGCTTATAGGCTTATAAGCTGTTATAGCTTAATTTCGGGCTTATTTCTTCAGCTTATTTTAGTTTCTTATTTTTCGTAGGACTGTTATAAGGTCTAGTATTTTTTGTAAATTTTTCAGAATTTTTCGAAATCATTTAATATTTTTTATAATTTAATTTCGTTAAAAGTTTATTTAATTCATAAAAAATACAAAAATTATCAAAAAAATATTTTGCTTTTTTAGAAAATTTTCTTTTGTCATATAGTTTGTAGGAAAAATACAAAAATTTTCGTAGGGTCATTTTTACAACTTTTTACTTTTTAAAGAACGGTCCGGGTGCGGGATTTTGTCTTGACTCGTTTTTGGGTCAAACGAACTCCGTTTTCGGTCTAGTCTTTTTCATTCTTCGTTATTTGTCCCGTAGAGTAGTTTAGAAGTGAAAAATTCTCCGTAGGGTTATTTTTAAAGATTTTAGGTTTTTCCCCCTTTTGTTCGGGATTCGTGCTTTCGTTTTTTAGCTTAAATTCATAATTTTTAGGTTTTTCTTAAACGTTTTAGTTCGTTATTGTTTAATTTGACTTTTTCACTCTCCCAAATCAATTCCTTCATTCAAACTCAAATCTTCGATTGTATCGATTTTCCAGTACAGCCTCGTTGGGGATAAACGACCCGGGAACATTCTATACTACTTCTCGGTATCATTGATCTTGTTGATTTTTAGACTTATATATATATTTTATATTTTATTATATATTATATATATTTACAGTGTGAATTTCACCAATCAATTTTTGGCGCCGTTGCCGGGGAGGCTGTGAAGCAGACTATCGTTACGTTTGATCAATTGTGTTTGAAACTGTGAATATTTTCTTTTATTATAAAAATATAAAAAAAGTACAAAAATATTTTTCATTTCTTTTAGTATAATTATCAGATAAAAACCAAAGAAAAAAAAACCAAAAATATAAAAACATTGTCCATAAAAAAGAAAATAAAATTCACAAATTGGTAAAATACCAAAATATAATATTCTCAACTGAGGTATTATCATAATAACTTCCGGTGAACTTGTTGGTTCCCAACTCGAACAAAAGATTTAAAAACTTGCCTTTTGTGTCTCTTACGACGTACGGCTCACCTTGAAAATTTAAACAAACTATAAAGTGGGTATAAGGAGGGTTGTTCCTAGGAACTACGACCCGAAAGGAGAAATAAGCTTCGCGCTATCCCTCTCCTCCGCTCCTTTGTGAGTTTTTCTTTCGAAGAGCTACCGTGAAGCTTGCTGATTATCAGGTTTAAGTTGTCTTATCTCATTTTGTCCGTTAAAATAAATTGTGAATTAATGGAAAAACCAAAAATAATCTTCTTTTTCTTCGTATCATTTAATTCTTTTCTCATCCATCTTTATGTTTAATTCTTATGACGTCATTCGATTATCGTTTGAATCCAATTTACGCGATTAAAGAATGCTCGTCTTGTGGAAGTTTGTACACTTCAAACTGTGGTTGTTCGAAAGGGAGTCTTGAAGACAAGATTCTTGTTCCTAAACCCCCTCGAAATTGTGCAAGGTGTGCAAGGTGTGGAACCCCGGTTGATGGTCCGTATTGTCAAGGATGTGCTCTTTTACGAAAGGAATTTATGGAAGGTTTGTTTACAAACTGTGTGGAAAATGAATTTTTCAAAGACTTCCAAGACACTTCCGAGTCATCCGACGACAATACCAACGTTGTTAATGCTCCTCGAGAGCCAATCGTTGTCAATCAGGACCCCGGTGAAAATTCCTCACCAAGTCCTCCACACATTGACCATTGTTGTCACGAGTGCGGTGATTCGTTAGATGGAATCTTTTGTCGACAATGCACTTGTAAGTCTTGTGGGAAAGGTGCTCATTACGGTTATAATTGCCCTCCGGTTTTTCCGATTTATCTCTATCTGAACCATGCAAAAATCAAACCATTGATGAGTCCTACAAAACATACAAAAGTTTACAACAACAATGTCTTCTTGGTACATGCCTAAAATGTGGTTGTAATGAATACAATGGAGTTTTGTTTTATTGTACGAATGAAAAGGAACACCAAGCAAGTTTTCAACTCCGTTACTCTTCTACATACTCCAAGTGTTGCAAACACCATCATTCCACAACCACAATACTACCAACTCTGTGAGATACTGGGAACGATTTCCTCATTACGGTTTACGAGTGTCACCTCAAGTCCCGTTTGTCCCTACATCAGGAATCTGTTTTTCAATCAAAACTTTGATTATTTTCTACAAACTTCACAAGTTTTTCCACAACAATATCCTGTTGTGAAAATTGCGGGGGCAAACCAAAAAACCTCATGAACTAACACATGTCAACCAATGAATGAAGACTATTTATTATGAGCAAAATTCTTGCTATGATTATAATTCATTTTTGGTTATGACCAAATTCACCCCCTCAAAGATACCGTCAATCATCCAATCTTCGATTCCAAAATGAGCCTTCTTAATTCCCCAAAATTGAGTTTCTCAATTGTCAAAATGGGCTTCTCAATTCTAGTAATAAGCTTATGGAACAAATGACAACCTTACGTGATTTGGTTGGTCAAGCTATACAAAAGAAGGAGGAAGAAAAGCGAATTGCGGAAGAGCAAGCGGCTAAAGATCGATATTGGAAGATTCCCATTTGCTACGATGATGACGAAGACGATACCATTGCAATCACACCCGTTTTACCAATCAGAGGAAACTAGAAAACTCTCTAAGTAGGGGACGAGCATCTTGACACTATTCCGGCAACGGAATCAGACGAATTCATAAAAAAGTCTAGTGTTGAAGACCTTGTCCTAATCCCAAGTGAGTCCGAGGGTGTTCCCAAAATGTGTGATGTACCTCTTTGTGAAAATACAACCCCTCTTAATGCTCTCAATGAACATTTTGAGATTGTTGTCAATTCCAACGATGATAATTCTTTAAGTGATGACGATTCTACCTATGGTGAGAATATCGATTATGTCGATGCATCACCTCCCGATGTTGAGATCGTCAGCTTAGAGGTGGTAGAGATTGTTGATCCGGAAGTTGGAAGGATTGATGATGACATTCTTTTAAAATTTTTCGTAGGGTCATTTTTACAACTTTTCCTCTTTTAAAGAACGGTCCGGGTACGGGATTTTGTTTTGACTCGAATCGAGAAATTTCTACGAAATCTTTAGAGTTTGAGTTTCGAGATTAGCTTTTACCGATGCCTTGTATGTCATGCCTAAATTTGCTTCGACTTGTAAAAACTTAATTGGATACAAGAAAAAATTGAGCGACTTGGCTATGAAATCCTTTGAATGAGAAATGTTCAGCGGTAATCCTCAACAAGTTACAAAGAAACTTGGAGAACCTGGCCGATTTCTGATTCCATGTGGAATGTACGGGGTTTACTACATGCAACGCGTTGGCGATCTTGGTGCGGAGCATTAATCTCATGCTTATTCTGTATGGGAACATCTCATCTCTTCCTGAATTGACCCCTCTTGCATGACACGCTAGACTAGTTGACCGTTTCGATTCACTAAACCGATCGGTATCGCTGAAGATGTCTTTGTAAATGTGGGAAAATTCCAATTTCCAGCTGACTTCGTAGTTGTTGATTTTGAACCAGACCCCCGAGTACCTTTAATTCTCGGGCGATGTTTCTTGAAAACCAGTCATGCTTTGATAGATGTTTATGAAGGTGGATACCCTTCGTGTTGGACAAAGAAGCCATCACATTCAATCTGGACCAAGCTTCAAAATACACACGTGATTAAAACACTATGACGGATAAACAAAATCGACGTCATTGATATGGCTTGTGATGAGCTATTCTAAGAGGTCCTAGGATTTTCAAAACGTGATCGCGATGTGCGCAATCCCTACTCCATATTTTGAGCCTATTTTTCTACTGCTTACTGCCAACTCTCACTCCTTCTCGGGGACAGTGATTTTCTTTATTTGTAGTAAGCAGATTCGTTTCTTGCTCATAGAAGATGTTCCAAACTTCATCTGAAGTTGATCATAACTTATCAGGATCCTGAGGGGGACATCCTGCTTCTAGAAGCAATTTTGAACAGTGAACCACCACCCCCTCCCAAATCAAGAACAATATCTGCCTGGAGTTAGGAAAGAGCTCAAACTCTGTGAAGCTAAAACCGTTGAATCTTCCGTTGATGAATCCTATCCCCCGAGGTTGAACTCAAGACTGCCACCCCCATCTTGAATACGCATTTTTGGAAGGCAACGACAAGTTGCCTGTCATAATTGCTAAAGACTTAAAAGATGAGGAAAAGGCAGCTCTTCTCAAGGTTCTCAAGTCCCACAAGCGAAGCCATCGTTGGAAAAACTCTCTTCGATATTAATGTGTGTTAGCCCAGAATTTTGTACTAACAAAATTTAATGAGAGGGACTACGAACCATTCTGTGCAAAGTCAGAGAAGGGTAACCAAAAATTCCATGAATGTTATCAAAAAGGAGGTTGAAAAACTCCTTGACGCTGGTATATTAATTTACCCCATCTCTGGACAGCACTTGGGTTTGAGCCCGGGGTACATATGTGTATTGTACTAAGAAAGGAGGCTGAAAATGACCGTCATCAAAATGATGAGAATGAACTGATTCCTACTCGTTTGGTCACGGGTTGGCGAGTATGCTAATGATAAAGAAAGCTTAATGAAGTCCACTCGGGAAAGATCACTTCCCATGCCCTTCATGGAACCAAATGCTCGAAAGACTAGCAGGAAACGAATACTACTGTTTCCTCGATGGCTTCTCGGGTTACTTTCAGATCCCAATTGACCCAAAAGATCAAGAAAAGAAAAACCTTTACATTGGCCCATACGGAATATTTGCCTTTCGTCGCTGCCTTTTGGGTATGCACATGATCTTGGCACGTTCCAAAGATGTATGATGGCAATCCTTCCACGATATGATTTGAAAAAACGACATGGACAGTATTTATGGATGAATTTTCGGTTTCGGGGGGACTCTTTCTTCTACGTCCTATTCCACATTTGGAAAAGATTGTGACGCGTGTGAAGCACGAAAAAATTTTTTTTGTCTTTGAACTGGGAAAAGAGCCATTTCATGGTTGTGAAAGAAAGGCATTGTTCTCGGACACAAAAATTTCTAAGTCAGGGACTTGAGGGGATAGAGCTTAAAGCGAAAAGAATAGCTAAACTCCTCATCCGCACTTATGTCTAAGGTAAGCTGTGTCCGTAATTTCCTTAGGCACGCCGGTTTTTACGACGATTCATTAAGGACTTCTCAAAATGCCTGTCCTATGACTCATTGCTTGAAAAAGAGACTCCATTTTTTCTTCTCTGAAGAGTTATCGATTCCTTTTAATATACAATCAAAAGAAAAATTGACTGACCGGCCTCCGATCTTTAATGCCTTCCCGAATGGGGATTGCTTTTGAACTGATGTGCGAGGCTTAGCGATAATTACGCAATTGGAGGATACCGGCAGTCCTTAGTGGCAAAGAAAAAAACAAGGCTTTCCAACCTATACACTATGCTAGCAAAGACTATGAACGAGGACTCAAATCACTACACCTACTACCGAAATAGGAATTACTTGCGTAGTGTACGCCTTGGAGAAATTTCGGTCATATCTTGTTTATGTCCAAAAGCATTGTGTATACTGACCATTTTCTGCCATCAAAGTATCTTTTGCCAAGAAGGTTGTAAGCTGGACTCATGCGGTGGATCCTATTGCTCCAAGAATTTGATATTGAAATTCGAGACAAAAAAGGAGCTGAGAATCTCGCCGCCGATCATCTGTCCAGACTTGAAAACATCGCAATCAAGGACAAACTCGAGAACATAAGAAATCAATTAGCATTTCCTCTCGAAAAATCTGGTTCTGTTGTCTTTAAGATCAAAGTACCATATGGTTTGCAGATTTTGCAAACTTCCATGCGGGGAAATTCGTTATCAAAGGAATGACATCCAACAAAAAACTAAAGTCTCAAGGATGTAAGCATTATTTCTGGGATGTTCCCTTCCTTGTTTAAGATCTGTGCTGATCAAGTGATAAGACGTTGTGTTTCTGGGCAAGAAGCTTTAGACATTCTCAAAGCTTGCCACAGTGGACCCACTGGGGGACACTATGGTGCCAATTACACAGCAAGAAAGATCTTTGACTCAGGATTCTATTGGCCCACCATCTACAAGGATGCCCACGACTTTGTCACCATTGTGCATTTGTCAAGTCAAGAAAAATTACGCAACGTGATGAGATGCCACAAAACGCCATCAAGTTTGCGAAATCTTGACATCTGGGGGAATTGATTGATTTTTATGGGGGCCATCCCGTCTTAAAGATTTGGGCGAACCAAGTTACATACTCGTGGCTGGTTGACTACACTTGTCAAAAATGGGGTTGAAGCAAAGCGGGCTCCCCACCAATGATGCTGAGTTGTTTGCAAATTTTATAACTCTCTTTTCTCGATTTGGTGCCCCCCGAGCTATCATAAGTGATCGCGGGAACTCACTTTTGCAATGACCTGTTTACAAGGTCATGCATGTAAGTACGGAGTACTCAGCGTCTCTCCCACCGCGTATCACCACAAACAAGTGGGCAGTGAGGTGTCAAATCGTGGTTTAATGCGTATTCGTTGAGAGCAAACCGTACGGAGAAATCGTGCATCCTGAGTCGGACAAACAAAACTAGATGATGCTTTATGGGCATTCCGCTATGCTTACATGACTCCCATCGGTGTACTCCATATAAGTTGTGTACGGGAAGGCAGTCATCTATCCGATCGGAAAGTTAGGAGCATAAAGCCTACTGGGACCTCAAGCATACTAATTTGATGTTCAAACTTGCTGATGTGATCAAGGAAAGTTCAACTGAAATGAACTAAATGAATTCGTGATCATGCCTACGAAAACTCTTTGATTATTAAGAGAAAACCAAGTAAGGATACAACGATGCTAAGATTTAGAAACCGAGTTTTCATAACGTCTGGTGATCGTGTTCTCCTTTTCAACTCTAGACTGTAGATTTTTCTCGGGAAGTTGAATCCCGTTGGAGTGGGACAATTCAGTAAAAAAAAAAAAAAAATAAATACCCCATGTTTTTCCTTTTGCACTGTCGAGGTTATATCAAAACTCCTGGGTCTCCACTTTAAAGTGAATGGTCATCGTATATACAAACCACTAATTTGGAGGGGGACATACCAACGAGGTTGTCCCAGATCTCCAAATGTTCCCATGGACCAATAAAATTCGGGGGACGGGTTCAAGCGTCGCGACCCTAAACAAGCGCTTCGTGGGAGGCACCCCTTGTTCTATCAGTGTAGTAAATAAAAATAAGTGTTTTTGTCAGTGAGAAGGCATTCATTTTTATATAACCGTGTTTTGTCCATGTTTTGTGTGAATTGTTATTGTATGTCCTAGGATTCCCGGATTGTGAAGACTCTCGTGCTTGCAGCAGCCACATGAGTTTCACATCCTCAGCTTCATTTTGGGAATCCAGTATCCAAATCTAATCGACTAACGTTTTATCTTTTGGCACACTTCATAATGGCCTTTAGATTTACGTTATGCCATCCTTTGAAACATCGAGGGACGAAGCTTTAGTTCATTAGTATGGGGGGATCTTCGATTTGATTTTTGCCTGCAGTCGTTGTTATCACGTAATCCCGTTTTTACCACCAAATTTTTGCAAAAATACCAAAAAAATGAAAAAATTTAAAATTTTTCAAAAATAAAATAAGTGTTTTGTCACAGTTTTGACTTTCCTAATGGGTAGAATGAGAATAATTTTTGACTCGATCGGGCGTGTTGAGCCCTAGCTAGTTCCTCAACTTACCGCTTGTAGGCTAAGCTTTCACGAATTCGATTGCTTCGAATTTTAATAAGGTGAAGAACAAGAAATGATAGAGTTAAATATAAGTTTATGTGCTGAACGAAAACTTATATGAGTAACTTGTGGCTTTTTCTCCCATTAGCTTCTAATCCACCTAATCATACGTACTCAATTCAGTTCAACTAAGTCAATCGATGTTTTTAGAAAAAGCTTCAAATTTGTAACTTGATTCTTTAAAGCGAGATTTTTTTGTTCTTAATAATTCGAAAGTTAAAATGCCAAAAAGAAGCTTAAATGAAGTAATGAATGCAAAAATGCATGAAATTGAAACTTTGCCAATGAGGCATACATTTGATTACTATGGAACATGTAAAAAGATGTGTCGTGATATCCACACTCGCTATCACGAGGTGGGGGGTTGCAAACTAAGACATCTTTACTTCTAAGGATTTGGAGAGTTGTGATATCTCACCAGGAAGCTGAGGTCTAGGGTGATGGGTTCAAACTAAGACACTTATCCTTAGCCATATTAGGAAGAAGGTGTTGATGTGATTTCCCACTACGCTAGCAACGGGGTGGGTTTTCAAACTAAGAACACCGGTCGTTGGTTGTGATATCCTACTAGGGAGTGAGGCCTAGGTAGGTGTTCAAACTAAGCAACGCATTCCTAGCTTTAAGAACTTATGTTTATGATGATAAAGATGTTTCAAAAAGTTCTCAGTTATATCTCGTTCTTTTAAAATCAAGTTAAAGGTCTAATAAGTTGTTGCTTTGAGTCTGATCATCTTGAATCATGACTATGGTAATATGATTTGATCTATGGTTGAGTTGAAATGAGTACACACATTAAACATACTCTCTTGTTGGGAGTTAAAAGTTCACATGTCATAAGTATGAGTGCTTAGATTAGACGTATATTGACAAATGATCTTGTATAATTGACTTGTTTGGAACTAAGTGAAAAATTGAGGACGATGGATTTTATTCCGTCAGGACATCCGTAGATTAATCTATGGTCGTTTTCATTCTATGATCCAATGTTGATAAAAATAAAGGAAGTCAAACAGGGTTAGTCGAGAAAAGAAAAAGAAAAAAATCCAAAAATATTGGGATAGTTAGTGTACAATAAAAAAATGGGTGAAAAACGGGACTCGCTTCGAAGCTTTTGATCTTTTAGTGTACCTTGACGAAATTTGCTACTTTTCAAAGTTATTAGTCGGATGGGGGAGTGAGATTCTTAGTTTTTCGTAAATGTTTACTTCATTAGCATTGCGTGAGGACACGGCAATACCTTAGTATGGGGGATTTTGGTATGTGCTTAATTACACATACCTTTTACCTTTAAAAACGAGCTAAAATTACCAAAAAAAACGGACTTAAAAGACAAATATACGCCTTGTTTTGCTAATTGTATTGTGCCAGGAACGGATAAACTAAGAAGGAGGACGAAAAAACAAAGCCAAAACGTACAATACCGGACTCGGAATGAAAAGACTGTGAAAGACAAAGCCCCAATCAAGGGCCGAAAAAGTCAAATCGAATTGTCAAAAAGTCACAGAAAAAAGTCAACTGGTCAAAGTCAAAGTCAAACCCAAGGTCAAACCGACAAAATCCAAAAGTCATCAAATCAAGAAATATAGTTTAAGGGTTGAAATTGCCTAACCCCTAAACTTATTTGTATAAAAAAATCTAAAAAATGAGAAAAAAAGGGAGGGTGAAAAGAAGAGATTGGGTTCTAACTGCCATTTGGAGCTAGTTATTCTCCAAGGGTGCAATATGCCATTTCTGCAAAGTTTTATCACTCAAGGGTGGAAATCCTGTCAAGTTCATTAACTTGTACACACCATGGGCGGTTCATGCAATAGAGTTATATAACTTTTGGGGGAATTGTATTGCCAAGTCCGCCATTAAGTTATATAACACCAAGGACGATTGGACGCAAAGTTTATATTATACCGGTGAGGGGACTCACCTTTGCCAAAATGGGGTTAAACTTAGTACCCTGTCACACCCAACCTTTATACATTTTTTCCCCGCAAATACCAAAGTACAAAACTCATGGTTTATACAACCTATTTTTACCCTGTAGATTACCACCACCACCTATGGGTAATCACTTTCCCACCCACCCCCTCACTAACTTCCCCAGCTGTGAGATTGCCAATGTTGGCAATCCCACATCTCCAATGCTTATTTCGACGACCAAGATTTGATTTTTGAGAATTGGATGGGCCAAGATTGAAGCTTATGAAACCCCACTCACACAAACAAACACAAACTCCTTTAGTGTCTTCAAAGAAACGCAAGTTGAATGTATAAAGAAATAAGCCAAAGTCTTGTCGTTTGCCTATTTAATCGATGGTACAGCCTTGTGGCTAAGTAGTTTTTTTAAGAGTTTAAGTTAGTTTTACAAGTAATTCTTTTTTGTCAAGTTGTAATTTGAAGTTCAAGTTTTTTTAAGGTTGAAAAGTTTCTTGTACTTGCATTTTTGTTTAATGAAAATTCCAGTTATGTTTTTCCTTGGTTCTTAAAATCTTTATGTTCTCCTAAACTCTTCTAAGTTTTCAGTTAAACCATTTTTACATTCTGTTTTTAACTCTTTAAGAAAATTCAAAAGGGTGACAAAGGTACTGTTGGATTGAAAGAGCTTGGAGGAATAAGCTATAATGGAAGGCTTATTGGGTTTATAGCTTAGTTTAGCTTAATCATAAGCTGGGTAGGATTAGAGCTTAGTTAGGTCTTCAAGGAATCCTTTTGACAAAAGGATCAAGGTACAATTTCTTTCAAATTTGGCTTATTATACTGTAGCAATAGCTAACTCAGCTTATTTTTAGCTTATTTATTTCTGTTTTTTTTATGATTATTAGTGTGTAAGAATTACTTGCTACAGTACTTATCAGTTCATTGATGCAATTTTGAGTTAATACTGTCAAGTATAGTTAATACTGTCCTAGCTTAAGTATCATTTAAAGTGCTTAATTTCTTTGCTTTTTATCTCTTTACTGTCTTAATTAGCTTAAGTAGTATTAGTAACTCAAGAATTTCAGTTTAAGTTAATTTTTATAGGTTTTTAAACCCTTTTTCAAAGATTAAGGGGGTGTTTGGGATAACCTTAAAAACGGGTCAAAATGGTATGTGCATGGGTTGAGGTATTTTAGTGAGTCATAAGCTTAAGTTTTAAGCTTATTTAAAGCTTTTTCAAAAGTTTTCAAGGTTCAAGATTGTTTTTCAAAGTTTTTTAAATCCTTTTTCAAAACTGTGGGATTTTAGAAGACACCACAAGTGCTTATTCAGTTAAGCACTTTGTGGGCTTGTGTTTAAGTGTCAAAAGAGTGTGTTTATTGTGTCTAAAAACGCTGTCAATCAGCTATGTTCTTTTGACTTTATAAGTCAAAAATCACCAAGTCCCTTTGGTGGCAGTTTTAAAAAAATCCAAAAGACCCTTTTTTCACCTTTAAATAGCAAGTTTTTTTAGTTTAACATGTCACATAACTTTGTGCACTAAGTCCAATAAGCTAGGGTACTGAAACCTGTTCTAGCTTATCTTTTCAATTTGAGCTTATTTAACAGCTTTTAACAAGCTGTTAAATAAGCCCATAGTTTTAAGCTTAAATCTCCCCTGGTGCAAAGGGGAGATTTTAAGCCACTTTTTCTTGGTATTTAAGTCCATTTAAGCCCAAGTTATTGGCTTATTTCAAGAGCCTATAAGCTCTTGTATAATCACATCTTGATGTTTCAGGACTTACTTAAGCTTGTTAGGTTGGCTTATTTTAACCCAAACTTGCTTATGGCTGGTGTTATAGCATAACTTAGGTATCGGGATTGCTCTTATTCTCATTTTTGCTTTTACAGCTTATTCTTAGGCCATTTTGCTTTAGTTCTTTTGCCCGCTCTCCTTCTAGATTTTTTCATTTTTTCTTGAGTGTCCAAATAGCTTATTTAGGTAGATTTGTTAGGTTGTTATCTTGTTAGCATTTCCCTAGCTTATTTGTCCCATAGTTTTGACTTTTTGTTTTTTTGCTCAATTTTAGATTCTGCCTTTTAAGCTATGTTCTAGCTTAATTTTAGTTTAAGCCTTTACCCTATTTTTTTAGTTTATTTAGGTTAGAATTTGCTCACTTTTAGCTTATTCAATCCTTGGTCCTAGCTTTGGTCGTCCCTAAGTCAAACATAGACTTAGCATTTTCTAGCATTTAAGCCAAATATGATATTCTTGTCGAGTTTAAGCTTCATTTTATAAGCGTATTCACAGCTTTTCTGATAAAGTTGTAGAAGACTAAGTTTGTAAAGCTAACAGTTTAACTACTTTGCCTCTTGTTGTTTTGAAAATAAAAGGGGAAATGACAATGGCTACGGGTCGAGCAAGACTCGAACCCGGGACCATATCGATACGTTTCCCCCTTTTATAAACACTCCTTACCACTGGCCTGGGTCTTTTTCGTAAAGACTCAAAAGGGGTTAGATACTTAAGGGGTGTTTTTGGCTTTTAAGCTTATAAGCTGAAAATAGCTTATTCGGGCTTATTCCTTAAGCCAATTTTGTGTTTCTTATTTTTCGTAGGTCATTTATAAAGTAAAGTATTTTTTTGTAAATTTTTCAGATTTTCGAGATAGTTTAATTTTTTTTTTATAATTTATTTGTTAAAGTTTAATTTAATTCATAAAAAATACAAAAATTATCAAAAAAAAAATATTTTTGCTTTGTTTTAGTAAATTTTCTTTTGTCATATAGTTTGTAGGAAAAATATAAAATTTTTCGTTCTGGGCAATTTTTATAACTTTTTACTTTTTAAAGAACGGTAGGGTATGGGTGCAGTTTTTTGTCTTGACTCGTTTTTGGGTCAAACGAACTCCGTTTTCGGTCTAGTCTTTTTCATTATTCGTTATTGGTACATGAGTAGTTTTGAAGTGAAAAAATTCTTCGTAGAGTTTATTTTAAAGATTTAGGTTTTTCCCCTTTGTCAGGATTCGGGCTCTCAGTTTTCTAGTTAATTTTGTAATTTCAGTTTTTTCTCTTAAACGTTTTTGTTCGTTATCATCTAATTTGACTTTTCCACCTTCTCAAATCAATTCCTTCCTTCAAACTCAAATCTTCGATTGTATCGATTTTCCAGTACAGCCTCGTTGGGGATAAACGACCCGGGAACACTCTATACTACTTCTCGGTATCATTGATCTTGTTGATTTTTAGACTTATATATATTTTATATTTTATTATATATTATATATATACAGTGTAAATTTCACCAATAATTTCACCAATCAATGTCTTTGCAATTGAGAATGCATCATTGCTTTACCCGATAAGATGCATTTAAATAAGAAACTTTATCGTCAAGGGTGATAGGCAAGACTAGATTAATACTCGTGCTATATTATAGGCTTATTAGATTGTATTGGTGTGTTTATGTGTGTCAATGCTTGTTACTAATGTTATCCACCCGAGACAATGCTTGTCTTTAATGTTATCCTCGAGTCATTCCCTACTTAAGAAATGGGTATAACGAACGTTGGTGCTCGGGGGTTTTTGTTTTTTGTGTAGGTTTCCCCAAGTTGTTTGGTGGGGGGGGGGGGGGGGGGGGGGGGGGGGGGGGGGGGGGTGGGGGGGGGGGGGGGGGGGGGGGGGGGGGGGTGGGGGGGGGGGACCGGGGGGGGGGGGGGAAGACAGCTACGTCTGTTAGTTGTATAACCCATAATTCAACAATACATACTATTTTCATCTTTGGAGACAGATTCTCTATAGACTCGACTCACTTTCTTCTTGCCTGGGTTCTGTAAAATTACTGCCGAGATCTGGAATGTTTTTTAGAAATTAATCGAAGTGATCATGCACATATTAATCATTGTTACGCAGGTCTTAATGTTATTATGAAACAATAGACTTTTGTTACACCAAGTACATTACCAATCACTTATTAGGTTGCACATTTGCCATATTAAAGACAAGTACATTATCATACATGTTAAAGTACTTATTTATTCCTAAATACCAAGGTACTCCATATGTATGCATTAATTGTCATGTTTTGTTCTTCATGTGTAAACGTCATTTATACTGATTGTTAGTTTCTCTGATGCATTTTAAGACCAAAATATAGAGGCCAATGAATGAAGAAATACAACACGACTAGCTATTCTTTAGAACGTTAAACTCGAATAGGATGCATCCAGAGATATGATCAAATGACGACTTTTAAGTTTTATCTTGTATCTCATCTAAGCTTTCCTTTTTGGGGAATGATCAGATGTTTTCTTGTAACCTCATTGAACTTGTACTAGAAAATAGCTCATTCTCTATTTGACTTTTCAATGAGATTTTCCTGCTACGTTGTTTATATATGAAGAGCTGAACCTGCCTTTAGATGATACTATCTGTCATTTCTTTTGCTATGTGTGTTTCTGGTAACATGCAAATGTTTGTCAAACGTTATTATACAAAAAGCCCATTTGACCTGTTTTTTATTTAAATTGCCAGCTCAAAATTTCGGCCATTGATGTTTTCTTTTAGGTTTCGTGGCTGATGTGTTTTATTGAGGTTATCTTTACACTCTTCTTCCCATACGAAATAATTTCTATCCCGTCATCTTCGTATGATGTATCTGAAATCCATCGGGCATCATTCTTTCATCAAATGACGATTGGAACTTGTAAGAGAATATAATTTAGGGTAAAGTGTCTTGTTTGTATTCCATAACATACGAATTTTTTACCAATTTTACTTATACGGGGTGTTTTGGGCTTTTTCCTTCACATCAGATAAAAATCACACTAAATATACAGCTATATTACAAGATAAACATAAATGACAACTAACTGTCTACTAATGACAGCTAACACTCCCCCGCAGTTGGAGTGGGAGGACACTGAATGCTTAAAATGGTACAAAACTCCTTAAACAGAGCCGAAGGCAAGCCTTTAGTAAAGATATCTATAAACTAATATTGATATGTGAGAAATCACATATCCTTTTTATACCAAAAATGACCCTAAAATGATCAAATTGTGCAAATTATGCTTGTATATTGCTTGTTTTGTCATTTGTGATGTGTAGGTACGAATATTGCAAAAATCACAAGAAAACGGTCAAAACCGGACAAACACGAACACGGGAACGGATAGAGTGCACAAGAGCCGGGAGTTTCTAGCAAAGGTCAAATGGTCAACCTTGGTCAACACAAAGTCAACCCATGGTCAACAATGGTCAACCCACAAAAGACAAAACCTTCAAAATACCCAAATAACCCTTAATGTTAAATCAAATTTCATCAAAAACCCTAAAATCACTAACACCGTTAGTCATTTTTATTAAATAGCTAACGGTTGTTAACTCTTAATAACCAAAACCCTTAAACCCTTTAACCATGGCCCATGATATAAAATCAAGCCCAAATCCTTTCCATGGCCCAAGTCAACGCCTGTTTAAGCTGGGTCAAACACAAAACATATAAAAGAAAAAAAAGGCGCCAAAGGTGAAGTTACTATTCACCTTTCTTCCCCGTTTTCACCCTGTTTCAAATCAAAAGGGTAAAATCCACTCCTTCACTTAATCCAACGTGGCCTCAAGATTCCAAGTACTAAGCTTACAAAAATCAGCAAAGAAAATATCAACAGTCTATTTGATGGTAATTGGGAAAAGGATCAGGAATGACACGTGGGATGTAAACAAACACACTTTAAGGGAAATTTTACACTGAAATCAAGCTAAAAGAAACACACTCACTCCCAAAGAGTGGGATTGCCAGCTTGGCAATCCGTGTGATGGAAATTGATCAAACGGCCAAAATGAAGGATCCAATGATGGGCTGAGATTAAGACTAATGGGAGCGTGTGAAGACCTAGAAGCATCCATATCTCCATATATCATACAAGGCTCTCTTCAAACATAAGATCATCTTCTTTTTCTGTTAGTAGTTTTTGTAGTAGCTTAAATTAGTTTTTCAAATTTTAGTTATGAATTTTCATTTCTCAAATGTAATTTTAAATTATGTTTTCAGCTTTATGTGTAATCTCTATTTCCACTTGTACTCAACTTTATTATCAATAAGAATTTAAGTTTTCTATTTGTGCAATTACTCTTTCATAAATCTACTTTTAAGAAAAATATGGTTTAAAAAGCTCTTAAACTGTTTCATAAGCTCTAATCTACTCTTAAGCTTGCTATTTACTCAACTAAGCTCTCAAAAGCTTAGCTGAGCTATTCCTACTCAAAAATCACTCCAAATTTACCTCAGCTTATTTGTGGAAGGGAAGCCAATAATGGATGGGCTTCTAAGACCATACTAGCTTATCCTTGGATAAGTTGGAGCTTGTAGAGTAGCTCCTCGAGCTTATTTAGGCTTGTTTGAGCAAAGGCTATTTGTACGTTTCCTTTAAATTCTCTTTTAAGCTTTAAAATGCATTATAATAATTTGCGTTTTGCTTAGCTTAATCTGTTTGTAGTAGCTTAATTGTGTTAAATCTAGCTTATCTCTACTTATATTAGTTGTTTAGTGCTTAATATGTAAATTAGTTAATTTAGATCTTAGTTTGCTTGTCATTCTATAAAATCTGTCAAAAATTCAAAAATATAATAGCATAGTTGTAGCTGCTTATTTGCTTATTGAAACCTGTCCAATAGGTCTGTTAGAAGCTTTTTAGCATCTGGTATTTGAGTTGTGTTCATTAATTCTTAGTTTCATAAGCTAAATATGGATTTAATGACTTTAAAGGGGTGTTTGGGTCAAGCAGTACTAACTCAAGTTAGTACTGCTTGAGGCCATTTTATCCTTTGGAGTCAATTCAAATTCCATCTCTTGGTTTATAAGATAAGGATTTAGGTGCTTGTAGGTTTTAAATCTTGTTTTCTATTTATTAGTAGTAATTAGCATCTGTTAGCTTTATTTCAGTTGTATAAGCAATATAAGCTCAAACTTGTTCCAGTTAAGTTTGTTACTCTTTTTGCTCTTATTTTTAGTCTTTAAATGATGATTCAAATAATTTCCTTAAGTCTGCACTTGTAGGATTCAAGTAGTGGTTAGAATTTGGCAAACTACATCAGTTGTCATATATAACCTATAAGCCATTTTCAAGTTTAAAAATCAGCAGGTAAAAATAGTTTTTAGAATTTCAAAATGTTGTTCACAAGTTTAGATTTAAGCACTAACTTAAGTTAGTGCTGTCAAACGTTATTTTGTCCTTTTGATTGATCTTAAATTTCATATTATAGTTTATGAGGTTGGGTTTTAAAGTTTTTATTAAGTTTTATCAGCTTTTGATTAGTTGGAGTATAGGTTGTTTAAAACTATGGTAACAAGTTCAGCTTATTAGGTATCTTTAGCTTAAATCATTTCTAGTTATCTTTGTTGCTAAATTAGTTCTTGTTTAGTTGTTCTAAAAATGTTAGAAGCAAGTCTTTAAACCTGCACTTTTTGGTTGTGAGTTTTGTGTTTTATAGTCAAATGCATCAGATAGTATAGATAGATTTTAGCCATTTTCTAGCTTAAATTTCAGCTAGTAAAAGTTAGACTTAGCTTTTGAAAATTAGTATACAAGTAGAGTTTAGGCTATATTAGATCTGTTTGTGCTTATTTTGTAGTAAAAAGCTTATTTGCTTATTTGTTTTTAAGTCAAAAAGTAGTACTTTGTCTTTTTATTCAAAAACCAAAAATAGAGTAAAATTAATTTTCAGCTTTTTCAACTAGCTTTTTCATTAAGCATTTGACTTTCAAACTGTTTTTCAAAAGCTGTTTTTAGTAGTGTGTAAGTCAAGCTTTTTAGAGGAACAAGTCTTATTTCCATAAGGATCCGTTTGTGTGCTTAAAAATAAGCTCAAAGTTGCTTAAAAGTCTTTTTGGTATTCAGTTTTCTCATAAGTGCTTATTCTGTCTTTTAGCTTATGGCTTATCCATTTTGCTTGTTTCTAGCTCAAATTAGCTTATTAGGATAGACTTAGGGTAGTGATAGCTTATTTAGGTATTAATTTTAGCTTATCCTAGTTTTCTAGTTAGCTTAGTTAAGTAAAAAGCTTTAAGTCCTTTTTAGTGTAATTGTCAAGAAGATAAGCTGCTTTCCAGCTTATTTAGTAGGTTTTATAAAAAGTTTCTTTTATAAATTTTGCTTATTTTTAGCTATTCTACAATTTTACTTTTCAAAGTTTTTGCAAAAATATAAAAAAAAGGAAGAGAGGAAGTCAGGGGTGAGCAAGGCTCGAACCCCTGACCTCAACCCTCCTCAACCTTTATAAACGTCTCACAAACACACACACCATCCAACTGCGCCCTTGGGTCTTTTTCAAACTCTTCTCCATTTAAATTCCTTTTAAACACATTTAGTTTTCCTTTTTATACAAATAAGCCGTAGCTTATTTCTGGCTTTTTAGGGCTTATTGTGTCAGCTTATTTTTAGTTCTCATTTTTATAAAATCAGTCTTGCTTAAATACACTTTTAGTAATTTTCTTAGATTTTTAAGTCAACGTTTAGTATTTTTAATCATTTATTTTTATTTAAAACTTTAAAAAATCATAAAAAATAGAAAAATAATCAAAAAAATAATTTTCTTTTTTATAAAATTTTCTTTTATCATATTCTAGGCTTAGGTTGAAAATTACTTTCGTAGGGTTAATATTTTGAAAGTTCACTTTTTAAAGAACGGGATTTCGTTCCCGTTCTTGTTTTCTTCGTTTTTAAGATTTAATTACCCTCGTTTTAGAATTTCCTTAGCATTTTCTTTTAATTAGTCAAATAGGATTCGAAAAAGTTTAGAAAAGAATTTAGGGTTTAATTTTAGATCAATTACTTATTTGTTGCGTTTTCTTAATCCCGTTAACGTTTTTCGTAGTTAGCTTTAATTGTGCTTTTATTTGCTCTCTATTAGGATTTTAGAAAACAATCATCTTCGAACCAATTCAAGTCATTGTCCAAATAACAAACGAGGTCTCAATTTCATAAGTCTTTGGGAAAACGATCCGGTAATCACTTACCGGTTAAACGTGTGATATTTTTGTGAAGATTTTTACGTTAAATCTTTGTCCTCAAGGATTTTTAGTAAATTTTTCTATACTTTGGATATTATTACGTATATACTTGAGACGTATCAAGTTTTTGGCGCCGTTGCCGGGGAATTGTGATTAAGATTCCTTCGTTTGCATTTGTCGATCGTGGTTTAAAGAACCTTTCGTCTTCGAAAGTTACGCTTTTGAGAAAATCAAAAATAAAAAAAAGTAAAAATATAAAAAGTAAAAAATATTTTTCTTTTCTTTTTAAATATGTAGAAGTTAAATAAATACAAAAAGACAAAAATATTTGCTCTTCCGGATTTTTTGATTTTTAATGTTTCTCTTAATTACTAAAATACACATCAATTTAATTCTCTTACTAGAGAATTTGTGAATATTCCATCAATAAGTTCCCGAACTTAAGATTTAAAAATTTACCGTCTTGTGTCACTTACGAAAAAGGCGCACCTCTTTTGTGAAATAAGCTATTAGGAGGGTTGTTCCACGGAACTACGACCCGAAGGGACAAACGTTTTTAAGGAGATTCGCTCCCACTACGTCTCCCGCTTGCAAATTTTACTTAAGGGAGTTACCCTAAGTTTGTTGATTATTCGGTAAACAAAAATATTTTCTTTTCTCATTTCTTTTATCATTTTTTTTGTTTGCTTAGTGCATGCGCACTAGAAATTCTAATTTTCCAAATAATTCGAACGTAACCATTCTGAGACGTCGAAATAGAGGACGTGCTCCAAACGTAGTCGAACCCGAGCTTCGTACTATCGTTGAAGTTGCACCAATGGCAGAACGTACAATGGAAGAGCTACTCCGTGCACCCACGGAAGGGTATGGAGAAGCTATCGTATTACCGGAAATTAATGCGGATCATTTTGAGATTAAAACGAATTTGTTTCTAACTAGTTCAAGCTAACCCGTTTCAGGGATATGAGAGGGAAAATCCCTACGCTCATTGATTGTTAATTTTATATACTAATAAAATATATAATATAATATAATACCACAAGAGCAATTAAGAAAATTCCCTAAGGAAAATTCACTCTTAAAAGATATATATATAATATATAATACGTATATTTAACCGGGAAGTATGATCACCCGGGTCGTTTCCCCAACGACTTGTGAAATTGAAACCTCGTTTTAGCTCGGATTATGATTTGAATAAGCGAAAAGATATTCTTGATTATCTATAACTACTAAATAAAGCAACAATTAAAATGAACAATTACAAGCAATTTAACACTTAAACAATTAACGGGTGACAAATAAAACGCGACAATTAAGCAAATAAGACAAAATTAAACTTTAAAAATGCAAACTAAATTTCTAAACCTAAAGTAGGACAAGAGAAAATTTTAGGAAAAAGAAAAATATTTTTTTGATTATTTTTGAATTTATCTTGAATTAAAAACTAATTTAATCTAATTAAATCCTAGAAAATAGCAAATCAAGTCCTAAAAAATTAGAAAAAATGATTTTTAAACTTAGAAAAGTCTAAAATAACATAAAACTCAGAAAACTATTTTTAACTATTTTTTAAAATTAAAATTCTATTTTTAAACTTAAAATTAAAAGCTCAAAAATGAAAATTAAAATCTACAAGTGGTGAAAATGATTTCACTGATTGTAAACCGAAAAGTATTTAATCTAATGCTAAAAACTATTTTGTTGAAATTTTCTGAAACTTTTTTCTATTTTTTATGAATTTTCTAAAATTAAAACTTTCGAAAAACTATTAAAAATAAACT